>JACBWW010000059.1:1989665-2285908 GCA_020086605.1 Lanius collurio | reverse complement strand
TTCCTGTTTTAAGTACAGTAAAATGATCATATAGCTCTACAGTTTTAAAGTTAAGTAGCAAACAAGTTTTTAGTTAGTAAAAAAACAATTTTATATCTATAATGTCTAGTTGTTGGACTTTAATGTAGTAATATTGACTCAATTATTGGAGCTTGCACTTCTCCATTTCTCCAGTTTAGTGCTTAGTAAGTACTTAGGATGTTTATAAGCACCAAGCATAAAAGTTGCCATGTGCAGGTTATATTACATGTATAGGGTGAAACAGCATCAGTGTGAACAAAAATAAAATACAGCTACTAGAAATAAGAAATTGCCACATTCAGCAACATTGTTGAAGCAAAATGTTTTCACTGAAAGCCCTGCTAAATGCTGGAAGAATTTAGTGGATTGAAGAACAATTGCTGGGTTTTATTACTATGCAAATAAAGTTAATTTGAATTTAATGTGTAGTGAAAATCAGCCTTTTCCATATGTTATACTGATATATTGAGAAATAGTGGTCATAGCTTAGAAGCTTATTGTTCTGCTGGTATTCAAACCTTGGCTTTGTTCTGCAAATTAAACTTCTTATTTGGCACAGCAAGCATTGTTTCAGTTATTGTGCTGAGCATTACAAGAGAGGGTGAATCCTTCAGCTATTCCCCTTGTAACCCCACTTCAGGTAGAGAGATTTGCAGATATCCATAGGTTACTTTTATTAAGAGTTTTGGGAAGTGGGTAGGAATAAATCATTACATTAAAAATGTTAAAGAATCACTGATACTCTGTGTGCAACAAATGTATTACACTGTTAACCTTTTTTGTTGCTTTATAAATTTCTACTGATAGTAGCAGGAGTGTAGGAAAAGAAAAATACTGCCACAATATTCTCTGTTTTCTATTTTAAGAGACAGAGTGTAAAAAACCTGACATTTCCTGTGTATTCATTGACCTGTGGAATTCTGGTCATATTTAACATGATGGTCACTTGCCTTTTTATTTTGTCTTGAGGGGGCTTTGAGTGAAGCCATTCATGTGAAACTCCATCAGAGTCATCCCTAGTTGAAGAAGGGCTGAGGTTAGGAAGATGGTTCAATTTGGTGCTCTCTTAAAAAAAAATAAAGAAAAAGTAGCAGTGAGAAGGTAGGTTGGTAACAGCCTTTAATGCAGGCTTGCTGCAGGGACCTACCTAGACAGTAAAGGAATGGCCCAACAGGATTAAAAGCCATTTAGTATTTTCAAGGCATTCAGACTTCTGAGGATTTTGTTTGTAATTGTCTCCTATTACTTGATAGAGAGTAAACTGAGCTTTTGTTGAATTATTGCAGCAAACTGATAAGTTATCTGAAAAGTGATTGCAGTAAATGAATGTTGTGTATTAAAAGATAACAGAAACAACTGTAAGCCTTGACCTATGGATATTTAATCTTATGTGACATTTAAAAGTTTCCTTTGACTTCAACAGTTCAAACCTTTTCTTGAAAATGAAGAAACATCATCAGTTTTTCAGTTTTTCTTATTACTTCACTGAAAAGCTTGACTTGAGTCCCAGTTGTCTTAGTACTGCTCAAAATATTGATGCTTTTACTTTTAAATTGGTGCTATTTCTGTAAGTATTAATAATCTTGTTTTTTCTTTCTTTGGAGCAGATTATGACAGTACCGAATGATCCCTACACTTTCCTCTCTTGTGGTGAGGATGGCACCGTGAGATGGTTTGATACTCGCATCAAAACAAGTTGCACAAAGGAAGATTGTAAAGATGTAAGAATTAAACCTTTTAATAAACATGATTTTAAAAACAAGCTTTTGATAAAGATATCCTGAATGTAGAGCTGTGCATCACACAAACACAGGATATGAGTTCTGCTAAAACTTCTAAAAATAATTGATTTCAGGGTTTTTGATGGAGATGACATTTTCCCCAAGAAACAGTAAAAGTTTGGGGAGTCTTTTTTTATTTTTCTTTCCTAATTGTAATATCTCCTATTTTATAAGCTTTGGTGTGAGGCATCAGATATGATAAAGAAGATTTGTCTGTTAAAATTGAATCTCTTAGTCTGGTTTACACCAATAATGTAGAGTGCAAAACTGGAGGCAAAAAATGAGCCTTGAGAATCACCTGCAGACTTGTGTTCTTGAGCATCTTTTGTCCCTCTGTAAGAAAAGATTTGGTAATAAATTATATCACTGGTATGACCCCAGAAGGTAAGGTGGTGGTGCTGTCCACTGTGTTTGAATCTTAGAAACAATTTTAAAATTGAATTGGAACAAAACTATTGGAGTGTGTATTGCTAGTCTTGATTAATTTTGTTCAGCCTTGTACACATTTACCAGTTCTAAGGGTTTCTTTCATTTTTCCTCCTCTATCCAGTTACCTACCTGTAGATGGAACCTACTCTGATCCTTTAATTAATTTAAACTGGTTCTGCATATTTAGTACTTTTCTGCCTCCACAGTTACTGTATTTCCATAAGAAAATCCAAGGTGCAAGGTTTAAAAATTAGTAATTTTTGGCTTATATATTTTTAAATGTTGTTCCCGTGTTTTTGGTTTAGTTTGGTTTCTTTTTCAGCTGTTCTGGTGCCAGTTTTCTTTTTCTGATAGTTTTCCTTCTGTGCAGTGGCTTTTCTGATAACACATTTATGATCTATCTTCACGGGGCCAGACCTGTTTTCTCAAAATCTCCTTGACTAAGGGAGGGGCCTGTGTCATGAAACAAACAAAAAAACCAAACCAAACAAACAAACAAACAAAAAAAAAAAAAAAAAAAAAAAAGAAAAGAAAAAGAATTATAGTTCCAATATTCAGAGCTATTATTTCAATGCTGCATTTTTGTGTGTTGCAGGATATTTTAATAAACTGTCGTCGTGCTGCCACCTCTGTTGCTATCTGTCCACCCATCCCCTACTATCTGGCTGTGGGCTGTTCTGACAGCTCAGTGAGGATCTATGACAGGAGAATGCTCGGCACAAGGGCAACAGGTAGGAACCACACTCAGCAGTGAGCATTTCTACCCATTGGCAGTGCCAAATTCAGGTTATTTTCAAAATAGATGGTGAACTACTCAAGTTAACCCTGCAGAAGTGTAGCTTTCTTCTCTGGGAACTATGGTTTGTGATAGTAGAGTCATTTCACTCTAATATTTGCTAATACAGAAATCTTCAAGGAAGTTAATCTAATCTCTTCATGCATCTTGGAATGCAGTGTATACTGCATGCAGAAAAAGACCTTTTGTAATGTCTCTTATTTTGTCTTGAAACTTGTGATTCCAGGATTCCAAAAAGCTGGAGATTGCAGCCTCCAGTGGTCCACCTGTATTGTAATTAAGTTCTTGTCTTGTGCTCTTTTGTGCTGGAGCTTGATGCTTCTTATGTGAGGAGATCTTATGAGCTCCATAATGTCCTGCACTGTGCTTGCCTTTGCAGCAGTTATTGCTGTATCTAACATAATTTCACTGAGAAGCTGCAAATTCCTCAGGGGAAAACTGGCATGCTAAGGATTTTATTTTAAAAATTCAGGTGCACAAAAATGTGTTATATCATTCTAACTTATCTCTTGGTTATAATGTATGCTCAGTGTTTGTTTGGACACATAGGAATTAATACAGCTGGGACATTCATGACAATAACCAATGGCACAAAATCTGTTATTTTGTACAGCATTTTCCTGTTGATGATTGTGGTAGAGGAGAAAGGGAACAGTAAAGATCACTAAACACAAAAATATCCCTCTCATCAGGCTAACATTCTATAGGAGCTCTCCCTTTCATCACACTGGTCAGCAAAATTCTGTGGGAAGTGTCTGGGAACGGATTCTAGGGGCTGACTGAAATGTCCTCTGTGTGTGCTCTAATATTGTACAGTACAAGAATAAGATGAATTTGGCCTGGAGAGCAAATGAGAGAAAAATCAAGATTCTGAAGACTGATTTTTAAAAAAATATTGGTATAGTGTTCTGTTGCATGTTTGAGTTTGTGTGGAGTTTTTGTTTTTTGTTTTTTTTAAGAGGTCAAGTATTCTGTGCCCAGTGAGCAAACTTGATTTTCATTTAATCATTTCTGCCATGTAGGAAATAGTTATATGTCAAATTAGGAGCTTTTGGAACAGTCTGGTTTTTTCAGTGTTAAAGCATCTTATACGTACCTTTTATCTGCCCACAAACTTGTAATTCTAGAATTTAAGATTGTTTTAGTGTTGGATTGGAGGTGAATGATCAGGAAGGCATGGTAAGTCCAATGTAGTGTATAGGTCTTCAGTTTCAAAGTGACAGTATTATTATGTCTTGGAAGAAAAATCAGTATTTTTAAAAAAAGATTAGGTAGAAAAGAGGTCTATTCCCTAAATTTTTGAAGTTTTATGTACTGAATTCCTTGCTAATTTGTGTGTAGATACAGATTTTCATTATTGTTTTGTGTTTTTTGGTTCTAAAATTTCCATTTGTACTACATTTGACAGACAGCATCCCTACAACACCATGTGGTTGGGTACATGAGACATCTATATATTTGTGTGTGTGTTTTCATCTTTTATTTTTTGTAACATGCATAGCATTTGTAAACAAAAATAATAAAGACTGTAAAATCTGATATGTCATTCTCAGATCAAAATTACTGCAGAAACTACAGGATATGTAGCTTTTCCCTGGTTATCTTTTGTTGGCTGCTAAATAAGGGGTTTATTGAAGCTGTTGAAAATCTGCAATAGTAAATGTGTACTTTTTTTCTTCCTCCTCTCTCCCCTCACACTTTTTTTTTTTTTTTTTTTTTTTAATAAAGGGAATTATGCTGGCAGGGGCACTGTTGGAATGGTGGCACGTTTTGTCCCTCCTCATCTCAACAACAAATCTTGCAGGGTAACATCCCTGTGTTACAGTGAAGATGGCCAAGAGATCCTTGTGAGCTACTCCTCAGATTACATTTACTTGTTTGATCCCAAGGATGACACAGCACGAGAGCTTAAAGTCCCTTCTGCTGAAGAGAGAAGGGAAGAGGCAAGTGATTAAAATGCCCTCCTTTCATGTTTTATGTCTTGTAACTTGCAGCATTTGTATTTCCCTTTAATCTCAAAATAACGTGGCTGGTCATAGACTGAGGTGTGATAAGTAGGTTGTCACAAAAATCGTGTATTTTTAACACGTACTTATTTAGATACATATTTTTTATGGTATTTTGTCACTTGTTTTCTTTCTTGTCTGGTTTCCCTCTCTTAGAGATGAGAAGGCATCTGCCTGAATCTTGGGTTATAACACCACAAAGGTGGCAGGTCACTCCTGTAATTGAGGTGTATGTTCTGTTATTTTTTGTGCCATCAGAAGCATATTCCTTGAAATCAAATATTAACACTCCTTGGTAAAAGTTATCATTTCATGGCAGATATGAGGGAGTACAAGATGTTTAGATCAAGGAGGTCAGCCACCATTACTGAGCAGTATTAAAATTTTCAAAACTCATGCAGCTGTTTATTATCAGCTCAGTTACAATGGTGCTGACCCTTCCAGTCTTAATTCTCTGATCAATATTAAAAAGGGCCTTTAACTACACTGAAGTTGTTTCTGTCTCTCCTTGCACTCCTCCAATCATCCACTGCTTTTTTTTTATGGTGGTTTGCTCACCCTTTCACAAACTCTGTATCTCTTTAGTCTGGGGCCACAAGGGAGATCACAAGGAGTTGTCAGCATCCTACTGTCCTCACCTGCAGCATCAATGCAATGATGTTGATGATTTCTCTTTCCTCTTTGCTCTGAGAAGTGTGATGTTGACATTTCCTTCCTCTTTTTTTCTTATAATGTGTTTGGAGCCATTTTTGTACATTTTCCAACACATTTTATGTGATGTGTTTTCTTAGTCAGCAATACAGCATGATTTTGCTTTTAAATGCTTATTCTTTGTCCTTGTTGTTTTTAAATGCTTATTCTTTGTCCTTGTTGTTATCCCTTGTTATTAACATTGTTGCTTTGGTATTTTAATTTCAGCCTGGTTTAAAGTTGTATAGACTACAAGAAATGTAAAGACTTCTTCCTAAATCTGCTGGGGGAGTCATGAACGTTAAAACTTTGATATGCTTGTTCCACAGGGCCTTTGCATTTAGTTTAAAATTGTCAGCACAAGTTTTTGATTTTTTTTTTTTTGGCTTCATTTTTTTTTTGTTAAGGCCACAAATATCCAGCCAATACACTTGATTTCAAACTCTGACCTGCCTTTCTAAATGAGCAAAGCACTCCCTGTTTCTCTTGAAGTTGCTGAAAGTATCACCACCTGTTTAGTGATTGCTTTATACTTCCTGCTGCAAAAGAAGGGTTATAAAAATTAAAAAGAAAATAGGTTAAAAAATAAACTGTAGTTTATTTGCATAAAATTTCCTCTTTTTTTTTGTTAATGTCTGATTGTTTTTTCCTTTTGCTTAATTGCAAGTCCACATTTTGTTAAACTGAAGCTCCCACATAGTTTTTAATGTGAACAAGTGAATATTTCTGCAGAATTCAGGCTGAAGTCAAGAAAACCTTAATCATTATTGGTCACTACGGAAAGAGTAAATTAACATAACAGAGTTAGTTTAAAATAAAAGCTCCATTAGTTCTGGGAGTCATTTATTTAGGCTGTTGAAGCTTAAACTCATGCATTTTGTTGATAAGTGTTGTGCTTATTCATGGTTGATCTGAACATAAGACTGACATTCTGTTTTTTTGGTGACAAATATGAATTTGGGTGACTTAAGAAAATTGAGATTTATATTTAGACTTAGAATCCTGTGCTGTAGAACAGAAATAGCTGTGTGATGCTTTTTTCTCTTTTTCTCTCCCCCAGTTACGTCAGCCTCCCGTTAAACGTCTGCGGCTCAGAGGGGATTGGTCAGATACTGGGCCAAGAGCAAGGCCTGAGAGTGAGAGAGAGAGAGATGGTAAAAGCATTTCCAGTTGGAGGGGGGCTGTTGTACTTGCTGCTGTGTTTTGTTGGGTTTTACTGTATTGGTTTGATTTGGGTTTTATTTTCCAGTTTTTCTGAAGTATTACCCAAATTTTTCCTTCAGATTGTTCTTGTTTTAACAATCAGCCAAGCCTTAAGAGGGTTTTCTTAGAGTTTAACACAGAACTGTTATTGTACAGTGACTTCTAAAATTGAAAATATTAAAAATATTCTTACCAGAAAAATTATATTGCTTCAGTTAGGCTGATGTAAGTAAAGGAGAGCTTTTTTCATTGTCATTGCTTAGGGACTAACACAAGGACTTATTTATTTTTTTTTGTAGTCACACCTCACATGCAATCACAATTACAAATGAAATGCTCTTTAATGGTTACATTAGGAGACTGGAATTCAGAGCAATAGGATTCTAATATTATACTTTTAATTTTTATAGTCTCATTTAGTCACACAAGATGACTAATTTTTATGCTTATATTTTCATGTTTATGATATATTATTCAGTTGCTTGAGATTTTAGTAAATAAAGCATTTCCAAAGCTATGCTTAGCTATCAAAAAAGGGGATACCAAAGCAGGGCAGAGCATTTTTTGTCACTCATCTTAATTTTCATCTAATAATGTGTTTCTGTTTAAATCTGTCAAGCTGTGGGATTCCAAGAATTTGATTCTAGTTCCCTTAAATCTTTCTTCCTTTTCTGCCTACAGTTTCCCTTTCCAGATTATCTGTGCTGATATTCTTCTCATTTTCCTGCTTCCTCAAACTAGAGTAGAAATGTCTAGGATTCTGTACTTGACATAGGGAGTAGGAGATGCTGTTTAGGGAGAGAACATGAGCCTGTCCTCTTACCTTAGTCTGTCTGTGTTGCTCCTCCAGTATTTGGAATTACTGGATTAGAAACACTGGAGGGTATTATCCCATCTGTTCCTTTACAATCTGCATATGATTCTATTGCCTGTGAACTTTTGTAATCCTTTTTTTGAACCTATTGATAATATTTCCTATGGCATCATTAGCCAGCTTTTGGCTGTTTTCTTTGGCTGTTGCAATTCTATTTTTTGTGTTTTAAGGTCAGAGCTCCTCTGCTTGAGGTATGGGAGGAGAATGAGGGATCCCAGCAGAGGGTCAGAGACCTGTAGTGTGGAAATGAGGATAGACAGGAGCACTGGGATCAGGTGGAAGGGAGCTGTTTCTTGTGGGAGAAGGAGGTGAGGGGTGGTCTCCATTCCTGAAAGAAATGAGGGGTGAAAGGTACTCGTTGGTACTTGTAGATAAAACTCCAGCATTACTTGTTCTACAGGGGAGCAGAGTCCCAATGTCTCTCTGATGCAGAGGATGTCAGACATGCTATCAAGGTGGTTTGAAGAAGCCAGTGAAGTTGCACAGAGCAATCGAGGACGAGGAAGATCACGGTCCAGAGGTGATTCCCTTCTTTCCAACAATACAGATTAAGACAGAAATTGTGTTTATAGTGGATGTGCAGCCTTTGAATATCAGCTTTCCTAGGTGTAAACAAAATTTTAGTGCACTGAAGAACTGAGCACAATTATTTGCCATAGGAATGGTAATGCAATGGGATCTTTAGAGGCAGAATAAGTTTACTTTTGAGCTCTTTTTCTCGCTTTTTTGTTTTATTTTTAATCAAAGGTGGGACTAATCGGACTGATGCTCCTGCTACTAATAACATGGCACCTAGTAGAGAATCAGAAACTGCAATGGAAGTAGATGGTTCTGAACAGCTTCCATCATCTTCCTCTTCTACCATGTCAGCTCAAGCTCCTTCAACATCATCTTCGACAGAAAGTCCCCCTTCAACTTCATTACTGTCCTCTCCTGATAACGAACAAAGGCCTTCTTTAGGGGCCTCAACTCAGCCTGTGCTGCATCAGTCTGGTGAGAAGAAATCCATCTTGTCATTGTTTATGAAAAATAAGAAACAATTCTCTTTTAGGATATTTTGGGTAATTGATCTCCATCTGTTTTCTTCCCTGCACATCCTTAATGAGACTTAAGTTTTATAGTTACCAAGTGGTTGCAGCTGTGTTTTAAAGAAAGAGTGAAACCATCAACTGTATACCTTTGTCTGAAAAAGAAATTTCCAAGGGGATCACCAGTATTGTCTTTTGAAGTAGAAATAGATATTTTTTGCTTATTTTTTTTTCTAAACTTACTGTTGTCTTCATGGAGTGTAGTAACATCTCGCCCTCTTCCACTGGGATTTGGCTGTAGCAGCATCAGGGCAATGAATAGCAGAACACATGTGCCTGTTACAGTCAGGGGAGGTAGGGGATGTCTCCTTCAGGAGGAACCTCCATCCTCAGCATTTCAGAGTCAGCAGTGTTGGGTTTTAGCTTCCCAAAAGTACTTGGATAGACAAGGCTCACCTGGCATGACATTCCATTATTGGTTAATAAATTTTACCACATATTGATATTTTAGTTTGTATATCCTGAAGAAACTCATCTGTATTTAATACAGACTTGCATCCTTCTTGGGGGAAAAGAAGGAAGTATATTCTGCTGTCAGAATGTCAGAAACTAATTTGGGTAGTTACAGAGCACCCTATGCTTTGACTTGACCTTTTCCATCACAGTGCTGCAGCCTTTAGAGTGGAATATTTGCACAAAAGTTTATTTTTATGTTTTTTAAAGGAGTTTCTAAGCCTCACAGTTTAAGTGTAAAAAGGCTGATATGACCTGAAAGACAACAGGTTTAGACCTTTTGTCTTACATAGATTCTACTGTAAAAAAATCAAGCTGTCTGTCTTTGGAAAGGTGAGTGATATCATCTTCAGGCTTTAAATTTGATATTCTGGAGTACAGGAGGGATGGGGATTTCCCAGGAGAGAGTGTGCAATGGCTGCTGCAGCCAAAAGCTCTGGGATGGGTGAGAAATTATGAGGTACCTGGTACCTGAAAGACAGGGAAGATGAAGACATAAGTTGAAGTTCATTAAACATATAATTTTTGCTTTTTAAACCTCTCAATTAGTTTGATACTTATTTAGAGATAATAATTGGTGAGCAGAAAAATGGCAATACACATGGGAAATTTAGAAAATGCTAAGAAGTTTATTTGGTATCAGAGGCTTTTAGTCACTTATGTTTTTTATTAGTGTTGGTGTCAGCTTGCTGCAATATCAAGTTTTTTCACGGTACACACACAAGAAGATGATTAAAGGGTCTACTCAATTCAGTGCAACTTGATTTAGCTGCCACTAACTTTGATCCAGAGGGATAGCCATCAATGAACACATGTACCATTACCAAAGGTTGCCTTTGATCTATTTATTTATTTTTAAAAGTATATGGTTTACTCTGGAACTTAAAGTGGCCAGGAGAATATTGAAAATAATTGCTTTGAGCTATGTCTTTGAAACATTGTGGGTTTCATAAAGGTAATGCACCAGAGAGCATTTCTGGAATTGTGATGCATTTTCTAGCCTGCATTTTAAGGAATCTGTGCTGACCAGAAAAATCTTTTCTTTGAAACTGCTTGAATTTCTAAGCAAAAATTTATTCTGCTAGCATGAAGATGAAGTTTTTTCTTAATCCATCTCCTCCCTAAGAGCATTTCCTCTTTCCCAGTTTTACTTTGGACTTGAGAATATATTTAGTTTTGAAAGGGGTAGTGATGGTTGGTTGACAGACAGAGGATACTTTCTAATTTGCTGTATAATATTTGATAGATTCTTTGATTAACCCTAAGCAGGGTGTCAGATTTGCAGCTTAAAATTGCCTACAGGACTCCTTTAGGCATAAATTTAATAGTACAAGGTATTTGCCTACCTAATAATCCTGTTTCAGGAGCAGTGCAGATGAGACACTGGAGTTAAACAAGCTGTAGGTAACATGTGTAGGTTCAGGGAGAGGGGAAGCTCCTGGGCAGAGGGAACAGGTCATGGCAGAGGGGTAGCACGGGGTCTGTGAATGAGCAGGCTGGGCTGGGAATGTCCCTTCTGCAGTGTTTATGTACCCTGGTAACCCATGGCTGTGATTTTATTTACTCACAGTCTGTAGTCTGTAAATCTGTCTGCAAACACTGCATCGAGAACAGGATTTCCTGAGCTTGTTCACCTGCATTTAAAGGTGAATAAAACCTGCTGCTTTTTTGGGGGTACAGGAGCAGGAAAGTGCTAACAGGAGTAGTTTAAATACAGTGGGGCTGAGTAGGAAGCCCAGACAGAGGTGTGTTGTAAGAGGTGGATGACTGAGGAGGCATTTTGCAAGGTGGAAGAAGGAAAAAAGAGGTTTTCAGCCACCATTTTGCGTGAAGTCATGGCAGATACAAGTTTGAATATTGTAGCAAAGAGCTGGCAAATGAAGAATGCGTTTGCAGGAAATGACTTCTTTAGAATCAGATCATGAATTCCTAACCCAGGCTTGTAAACAGCTTTCCATAAATAATTTCTACAGATTTCTGCACTTAGCACAGGCATTTGTGGTAACCCTGTGTTTGAAATAGCAATACCTTTGTGTAAATGTTAACAGTTCAAATATTGTTGGTTTGGTGTTCCAGAAACGTCCCATGGTAAGCATTTGAGCTTCTACACTTGAACTACTTTTTAAAATATTAGGAGATTGAATACCTGTGCAAAATAGAGTCAGTACAGAAATGGTTTAGTGCTGGAGCTTATTGGGATGGGTCTCTTTAGCAGAATGTGTATTCTAGAAGTTTAAACATGTAAGTTACAATTAAACAACAAAATCAGTGCAAAATCTCAGTAGCCTGTTACTGCCAGTACGTTGGAATAGTTTTTTTATGTATGTATATAATGAGAACAATAGCTGGAGATTGTCATGCTTGTCACTAAGGAAAAATACATCTAATTTATTTTCTTGCCCTGCTTGGGCCATTCAGTGGAAACTTTTAATTTTTATATATTAGTTCTAAAATGCGGATGTTTTAAACCACTATAAACATCAGGTACAACAAACAGTAAAATATAATAGAGTTTTTTTCATAAATGAAATTCCAGATACACATTGGTACCATTGGGAGGGGATGCAAGGAGCAATTGGCTAATTAGTACAACGCTTAACCCTAATATATGTTCTGATATAAGGTAACTACTTTTAAATTTTGAATGGGAATGTGACAATCACTGGTGTTTTTTATTTCTATTTCCTCACTCCATTTGCTAGCAAAATAAATATTTGCTTAGATACTCTGAAATATATTAAGTGTTGTCACTGAACATATCGAAGATAGCAGCTATCTTTTATGTTTGATATTGTAGGTTTTTTTACATCTTAAATTGTGGCTGTCCTGAACTGAGTGGAACTGAGTCAGCAGCAAGTACTGAAAACTGCAATTTTAGGCATCGCTGAAATTCCCTTAAAAGTAATCTCTAGGCTGTTTAGAGCTTTTATTTCCATAAATGTTTTTGGGACATGAAAACTATTCATAGCAAATCTCTTTGATGCCATATTCCTTTTAGGAACTATATCTTTTTATTTTTGTTACACCTTATCAACCATAAACTGAGGATGGTATTCCCAGAACTGGTATGAGACTAAGTGCATTAAGCCTCATGATCATTCAATATTAACTGGTGCTTGTCACTAACTTTCCAGTTATTGGATTCTGCTTTTGGGTTTGTTTCTCTTTCTAAAAGAAAATTAAAAATTTGTTTGTTTCACTGCGTGGATAATGGTTACAGAATATTTGTTAAGTTTTTACCTGGATGAAAGGCTCCATGCCAGTGTAATGCTCTGTAGTATTTTAACATTTCAGTGTGATTCAGACACTGTTATTAAAGACACAATCTGTGTTATTTAAAGAGAAGCACTCGCCACACGGCACTAGTGAGTGGAGGAAATCTGCAAAGGGCATGGAAAGAATAAAAAAATTGCTTGGACACCTGGTTTTATAGCAGTTTACAAAAGTACTGGTAACCAGACAATGAACTTGACATGCCAAAAAAATAGTTTAACTGTGAAATGAATAAAGCCAGTTATAATAAATGAAAGAATATTTTTATATAAAGAATAAAAAACAATGAAGCCTCTAAAGGTGGAACTAAAAGAATAATCTATGAAGAGGATGATCCTAAGAATTGCTTATGATCCTGTAAATTACTTTGTCAGACCACTTAACAGTGATTTCAGACTGTGAATCCTCAACCACTGGGGATGTCTGAAATTAAGAATGAGCTCATACTGAAGTGTATTTTTTGGTTTAGCTGTTCTTCTGCCACCTCTTTCCACAGTTCCAGTGTACTTTTTGCACTGCTTTGTTTTGATCAAAATTTACCTTTTTTGGAAACATGAGGAAGCTATTACATTAATTTTGAAAACTTACCTGTAGACCCCAGCTGCATAGTTTTATACCACAAGTTTTCTCATTTCTTCTGTATATTAGGAACATAGAAATGAATACATCTGTTGTCTGCTTTGTTCTGACTTAATCAGGCTGTATTTATTTTCCTTAAATAATTCTTTGTTAAATGGTTTCATTGCTGGAGATGGGGAGGGGATTGTAATGTATGGCACAAATCCTGGGCATTTAAATCCTGTGATTCATGCCTTTAGGAAGAGAAGACCAATTTCAACATTTCACGATTGGTGGATGTTAGTAATTTTTGTTTTCACTGTAATGACACTTAGTATCTGTTGCTTGTCTCTTTGGTCAGTCCCCCCCACCCATCTCTGTTCTATATATTATTGATCAATGCTTCTCTCTTTACCCCCTTTCTCTGTCTCCCCTCCCTGTTTGTCAGAGTTAATGGGACCTGAGTTAGCAATAATCCGTAGGGGCCTGCAGCGACTGAGGCTTAAGAAGGCAGAACAGCGGAGGCAGCGAGAGCTGGCTGAGGGTTCTGCACCACAGCCCTCCTCTTCTGAGCAGACCTCCCCCAGGGGCTCCTCACAGGACCCTCAGGCAGCAGGTTGTCACTTGCCAAGGTTTCTCCAGCAGATAATGTAGCTGTAGTTTGTGCTGCTGTTGTTTGCTGAGATGCTTCTCCTCCAGAACAAGGCATTTCCTGCATTCGCTGCTTGTCTTGCCTTGCATGTGGTGGTGTTTATCATCACATGGGTAGGGAAACAGTTGTTTTGGCAGGTTTATTGATCTAACATGTTTGGATTGAATGATACTATGTGGAAAGGTTTTCTAGGTGCATGGTATCAGGTATGTGCCATATTTATTAGAGCAGCTGAGCAAGAAATTGCTGTATGCCAAGTAGAATGAGAATTACACATTTGAAATTGAATTTTGGTGCTACTTCCAACAGTAACATTTATAACTTGGCTTTGGGTTAGCATATGTTCTAAATCAGAGTAACAATGCAGTAAAACAGAGTTTTGGCACTCTTCAGTGCTAAGGTTTTACAATAAGTGTAGTGAAAATACTTGTACCTAGCCAAAGTCTGCAGATATGCTCTCCTTTCTTTGAACAGAGCAACTTTTCATTGCACCATTCTCTTTCTCTCTTATCTTATTGAAATTAAAAATTATTAGAAAAAAGCCTCAAATATGTTTGCAATAACATATTTGAGAAAGTTAGGGTGGAAGCACGCATATGAATAAAGAGGCAAACCCTAAAGCATAAACTTGAAACAAACTTTGTTGTGGCACCATGTGAAAATAAGTGAGCTGCATGCTGTGTGAGAATTCAGTGTATTTTGTGTTGCACTCTCTCTTCTGCAGATAAATCCTGTGACAGTTGAGATGTGGCTAAATTGCTTTTAAAGATTGTGTCACACATTCACAGCTGTCTTGCCATGGTTGTCTGTTCCTTAATCTGGAGCCCTACAGAACAATCTGATGTAACAGTGACTGATGCTGTAGTCACAATATGCAGTTACTGAACTTAAAATAATTTTCTACACTAGAAAATACTGCAGTGAGTTTTGGAAACCAGTACATCCTGGAAGGGATGCTCTTTTATTCTAGAGATGGCAACTGTGGGTGCCTGTTACCTGTAGGAGGAGAGCAGGAATGGCAGTGGTCTTGTAGGGGCCTGCAGCTTCCTGCCAGGACAAAAAAAAAATACCCCAAAAATCTACCAATTTTGGTTTTGGGTTTGGTTTTTTTTTTTTTCAGCAAACTGAACATCAGAATTTATTAACTCAAAGATAAGTATTGATAGAGGATAAATGATAACTAATACAGTCAATAGATTGTGATCTTCAATTTCCTTTTCAGAATGGCTTAATTTTTAATTTTTGCAAAATTCTCGTTGAATTGAAGTTGGGAAGGAATAAAGTTTGTTTACAGCCATGTGGAGGTTTATCTGTGGGGATTTTACTACCTCTGAAGTGTGTGTTGGTCTGGGTTTCACTTGATACATCTCTCCAATCTCTTCCTTAGTGCTCCTTCAAGAAGGCAGTGTAATTTTTTTACTCCCTGTTGTTTGTGGAGTCCCTACAGCACGTGGTAGGATCCATACTGCCACAAATGAGAGAGTTTAAGCTGAGTAATTGCTTTGACTGGGAGTCAGAGGTGGATTGAACATTGTTTGGACCCCCCCCCAACACTGCCACTTGGTTTTGAGTTCCCACATGCTTAGAACTTTAAGGGAACTATTGGAAACATCTAATTTTGTTTGGGATCACCAGGAACCACACAACACATACACAGCCTTGGAGAAAACTAATATTCAAATATTTATCTCTTTCTGCATGTAATGACAATGAGTTTGCAAATTTAACCATTTTACTTATTATATAATTGTTTTAAAAGACAGATTTACTCAGTGCTGTGGAAACATTTATTTTTGGGGAGGAGAAGGAGGAATAATTTTTTTATCTGACCTCCAGCTTGTTAGGATGTATCTTCTTGAGGTTTGGTCTGATGGTGGAAATGTTGCCTTCAGCAGTATAGAGAGTGGAAGATATAAAAAGAGAAATTTAAATTTAAAAATATTTAATGTGTTTGGTCAATCAGTTTTCAAGAAATTTGATGAAAGATTACATTGTCTTTTCTATCTGTATATGTAAATACAAGATTTTCCTGTTGTGCTTCATCAGCTTCTTTCATTGCATTCCTCCTTCCCCTGATATGGGAGGGAACAAATGAAGTTCATTTCTTTTGATTTGGGATCACCTTTGCATTGTTTATTTACTTCATAAGATTTCTGCACTCTGTACATGGAGATATTCTCTGTACTTGCTCATTTCTTTTTACTAAAATTCTTTGTTTTGTTTTCCTTTTCTGACCTCCCAAGATTTATTTTTGGAAGTTGGTTATTCACAATCTATTCATTTGGAAAACCAGAACTGCACATTTTTGGTCTCTTGCTTCTCCATAGACACAGTTATTTTCTAACCCTTGTGCTTAGCTGGCTTTTCAGAACTATGGTGGGAGGAAAAGAAAGTGATCAGTTTTGGGTGATCAGTTTTTCCTCCCACCACAGTTCTTTTAAATGTAATAAATTCTTGTACAGAGACAATCTCTAATTAATTTTTTTTTCCTGAAAGATTGTCTTTGATGCTCTGTCATGAGGCAGATGTTCACTTTTCAGGCACATACTAGTTGTAAATTTTCAAACAATAAATTACACCCCGAAATGTGTCTGTAAATTCTCAATCCCTGCTCTGGTAAAACTTATATAATTTGCACTTGCAATTTTGGAGGGAATTCAGTGTGAGACTAAGGCCACTTTTTCTGACTTGTACTTCATTATTAATCCTTATCTTTGCAACCACAGAAGCTCGAGTAGGAGGAGAAAAAAATATCCCAGCCATGTAAGAAATTACGAGTAGAAAATGTCAAGAGCTGAAAGCTTTTACAGGTTTAACAGAAAATTAGACTGTGTGGTAGTTATTCTGTCTTCCAGTCACAAGAGGATTTGTAAGATCAATCTGTAGTAGTTAACCATCACTATTTAGAAAAATGTGGTCAAAAGTTTATATTTTTGAATGTGAAAGTGAGATGAATAATTCACTATTTGACTCTGCAACAAAAGGTCTCAGATGACAGAGACTTCATTTTAGTGGACCCTCTCATAAGTATTGTGTAAACTTGGCTGAATTTTAGAAGCAAAACGTGCTGCATTGTTATCAAGTCTATTTTGTCTTCATAAGAGCCTTTGCTTAGGTATTGACTAGATTCGGATATTTTTTTGGTAGCCACCTTATTTAATTAGGGAACTATGGCAAATCTTTCTGTTTAGTTTGGATTTTTATTTATTGTATGGTTCCTCCCAAAAAGCCTAGTTTTGATTTGTATTTTTGTGGCATTTCCTAACATTTATATGCTGTGCAGTATTTAAACAACTGCATTTATGTGCTATATGCAAACAACAAGGAAAGTAAACCTTTTTAACCTGTTGTTATTACCTGCTATGGCACATTAGCATCGCCATTGCTACATCACTTCTCATTCTGAGAACTTTTAAGGAGATTGAATTCAATTTGAAAAGCAACAGAAATGTGAATCAGCTGATCATGAAGTGAAAAAGAAAAGATTATAGATCAAGGGTTCCTGTAGTGTATTGTATCTAATCTTACCCACAAAAACATGAATTAATATGAACCTTTTTTTTTTTTCCCTGAGGAATAAAATTTAATTTAGACTACATTTTTTGTGGAATGCAGATAAATACATGTGCATGCTGGCATGTTGCAGAACCTGTGCTACAAATTGACTTTTTTAAAAAAACTTCTGGTTGATCTATACAGTCAGTCTTTAAAGCAGAGCAAACTGAACCTTCCTTTTTGTATTAAAGCTTTTGGAGAAGAACAAGGGGATGACTGCAGTTTTTATTAGTAGATTCTTTGCAAACATCCAGATGTAGAAATGTCTATTTGAAGTCCACAGTATGTAACTGAGAGTTTATTCACTGTGCAAAACAATTATTCATAGTTATTAAATCAAGTATTTAATTTCTTAGATTCCTCTACAGGTACCGTGTTTGACTTTTAAAACAAGTCTCACTGCTTTAGACCTCACCCTGAAGCTGGTGTTGGAGTGATGTAAAGAAGAATTTTTTTCAACCAAAACTGAGGTGGCATGCTAATATTTTAGTGAAGTCAGGTGCTGATTGCCCAAACTATAGGAAGATCTTTCAGCATATAACTGACCTTAAAATTATCTTCTATTTTCTGTTTGAGGTTCCCCAAATTTATGAATCTCCAGTTCCCTCTTTAAGTGGTGCTCCAGTCTAGAATGTACTGGTGACATTACAACCAGTGGTGAACTGCTTTGGGATATAGATCCAGCCTGTGAGGGCTCAGGTAAGAGTTTGGATTTTTGTTTGTTTTTTTAACTATATGGCACAGTTTTGGTAATACTTATTTTTAAAAAGCTTTATAATAAATTATGAAAGTATTTTTTCAGACTTTTTACAAAACAAAGCCATATATTAAAAAAAGAGGCATTTACCTGAACTTCTCTAGGCTGGTTTCATGGTTGTGCTGATTTCCCTGCCTGAGGTGGGGAGTTCCAGACTGCAGAGCCACTTCAGGGGGTGCTGGTGATCTGTGGCTTCAGGGCACTTGAAAAAGGAAACAAGGGAGTTTCAAATTGCTACAAACAACATTTTTCTTAACCAGGCTAATTCATGTATCTAGGGTTAAACTTCCTTTTTGTTGATTAAATATTAATTTATTAAAGTGAAATACACTCAAAACGTTGGATGGAGACTTGGATGTAATAGTGAGATGTGGGAGGTTTAAGCCTCCATTGGCATGGACTTCTAGGTAGAAACCTTTACATTTTCACTTACTGTGATTGAATGATGCTCATGGTAAAACATACCTACTTTTTTACTTACTGCTGTATGGTGTGAGGTCTTAATAAAATTAGTAGTGCTGGTAAGGGTAGTGGATGTAGTTTCTTATGCTTCTAATTAAAATATGTTAGTTCAGTCTTCTGATCATACAGGTCTGAACTAGAGTTGATAAAGATGAGCTTTTCCAGCCAAGTGAAATATTTGGCACAAAACACCTTTTAAACACCTTTTAAACAGGGGCATATGAGCTTTTGGAAAAGGTTGGAGTGCAGGAACTGAGCATGGCTGGGATCCCTGTCATGCATTAGGTTTCTCAGCCTACAGTCCAGAGCCTCCTCTCCCTTTAGCACTTCTGATACAAGTTAATCCCAGCCATGGACTTGGTGAGTCAGAGATCAAAGCCAGCCCTTGAAAGAGGCACAGATTCCTGTGCTGAGTCAGCTGGAACATGAGAAGATCATCTCACAATGTGAAGCATCTGTACCCCACCTTTTTACTCTGAATTACCTTCTAAAAAGTGGCTTGCTATTCCATTGAAAATACTGCACTGTAAATACTTCTCTTCTAACTTAGATATTATATATAAAGCACACTTCACTTTTGAAAAGTGAAATATATTAGTGCTACAAATCTTCTACTTCATAGCTACATACCATAAATCTAGATGATAAATTCTGTGATCTGGCTTAGGTGTGCTTAGTGCAAGGCATGGGCATGATTGAAACAGGAAGACAAAGCAGAACCAGTTTGATGTTCCTCAGTTACAGAAATAAGCTGTGTAATCCCAGTTCCCAAAACAAGGCAGCCTCCAGAACACACTGCCTCAGACTGCCCTGGTGTCTCTCCTTTGCTCCTACACTGGATATCAGTGTAGCAAAGGATCACACTGCCGTTCTTGCACCAATGGCTGGGAGTGAAGTACTGCTTGAGAGTATATATATTTGAAGCAGCTTGGTCAATTTAGCAGGTTTTATGGCTGTACTGCAAAATAATTCATGCTGGTGATTCTGACCCAAAGCTGGAAGGGATCTTCCTGTAAGAGAGATTATTATTTCATTGCTTTCCTTGTACAGGATCTACATTTATGTTAAAATTCGTTTAGTGTGCTGTGATGTTGGCAGACTGTGACTCAGTTTGTAATACGAGATATTAAATCTTTTTAGTTTAGGATGAATTTGTTTATAACAGAAGATTAACAAGTGGAACCAAGATATGATACTCTAGCCAATATCTTTGAAATACTGAATTGATTTATGTACATCAGCTCATCTTCAGATGATACAGAAGATCTGGTCTTTAGAGGTGACAGGGGAAATAGACTCACAGAAAACAGTGAATATTGCCTCTGTTGTGTCTGTGCAATGAATGAGTGCTGGTGATAGTTATTAACTGCTAGTGTCCAGGGGGAAAAAAGCACTTATCTTCTGGGGGGATTGATTATTCTGTTTGTTTATGTGATTGATGGGGATTCTTTTAAGACTGACGGGTGTGGTACTGTGATAAACTCATCAAGACTTCTTCTCAGTCATCAGAGCTGCAGCATCTGAGAATGCAGAACTACCAACTGTAATATAAGTGAGATGTATTTTGGTCCTTTGATGTTTTAAAACATTATTATTAAAACAGTATTTAAATATTGGAGGTACTGGGATACCATGGAGTATTTTATGCTGAAGTATAAATATTCTGAAATTTACATTTAGCACGTGGTGTGAAATACTGGTGTCATTTGGTAGCTGGAGCAAAGGCTTTAGGAGTCATGACTCTTCAGTGTTTTTCCTGACATGTCAGAAGTGTGAAGAAAACAGTAAAACATTTGGTAATGGACAGGCATTTTTATTATCAACATGTCAGCAAGCTTCAGGCTGTTCAGTGAATATATAATGGTTTGAAACAAGTGGCTTTGCTTCTGTCATGCCTAGAAAATGCAATATGGCTGGCTGCTCATTAAACAAACCCAAAGCTTCCTTATGTTGCTGCTTTTTTTATTTTAAACTAACATATGATCGTGACATTGCTGTGCAGTTCTCTGCTGCTTATGTTTTAAGTTGAAATCTCGTTTTTGTTTCAGATTCTCCTTCTTCAGTGGTTAACAAACAGCTTGGATCCATGTCACTTGATGAGCCACAGGGTGCGTGTGACAGGAAATGCGCTATACCCAGCCATAGCTGATTGCAATGCTTCCTTTTAAAGTTGCTTTTCATGATGAGAAACAGTCTAAAAATGCTGTTCATCCACATAAAGTAGAATTCTGTAAGCAGATCTGCTGGAAACTCATTATTTAATGATCAATATGATTAACAGAGTGAGGTTAATTGTTGTATTCAAAAGCCATCCTAAGCTCAATTCTTCATGCAATTACTACAGTTCAGCATAGGTACCATAAATGTCTCATGTATCCTACAGACAGTTGGAACATTTTTGTAAAATGCAAAGTAAAATTAATTTTTTAAACAGGTTGGGTTTTTTCTGAATGGTTCTTGGATCAAAGGGCAAACATCAAGACTGAAATAACCTTTAATCTCATAATGCTGCATTAATTTCTCTTATGCTCGAGTGATGTGCAGCTTTGTTATTCCTGCACAGTTTGAGTAACTCCAGAGCACCTCTTGCACTGAGGTGCATCTTCCCTCTGTATCCCCTTGTCCTTCACCCTTCCTGCTGAACAGGTACTGGTGTTTCTTGTAGGGTCCCTATGGCCTGGGGGTGGACAGAGTGCCTGTGAGCTTTCTGTGTGCCCATTCTACCTCAGTCTCCAAACTGTGAGCACTGAAGTGGGCCATAGGTGACCCTATTCCAGCTGCATCAATGTCATCTGTAGGGAGTACTTATGGCTGAATAATTAAGGAGTGATAGATGCTAATCTAAAAATAGATTGCCATACACTCTGCATTATGCTTCCATATCAAAGCCTCTGTAGAGATTTAATAGCTTAAATCCCACAAAAGAGCTTTGTTTTCTTTCACATTCTAAATTAGAATTCTAAATTAGAAAGCCATTTTGAAATCCCACTTCTAGAAAATAGTCTGTTTGGCAGCTGTTGAGATTGTGGTTTATTTTAGGATGCCAGAGTGTTGGAAAAAAAAAAGTCAAGCTGCACCTTGACTAAATAAATTCTTTTTGTAGAAATACATTTTGTGATTAAATAGCCTTAAACCTCAATGTGTAAATTTGCTAATAATTAATGATTTTGTAGTCTACATAATTCCAATCAGTTTTAGCTGGAAAACTTGCTTATAACAAGTGGCCAAGTTATGCTCTCTGTTCTGAACTCAGAGTAAAACATTACTTGTTTGGAGTAGAATAACCTAGAACTAATATAGAAAACCTGTAAGTTTACTGAGACTCTTATAACTGTAAAAATTTGGGAGAACTGTTTTTTTCTGTTTTAAAAAGTTACTTCAACTAAGAGATTCCCTTTTATAAGTGCTTAGAAGCACTTCAGATTTTTTAATATGCAAAAATAAACCCCCCAATACATTTGTTTTTTTGGTACACCAGTTCTCCAGTTGTGTTTTGAGGCAATGTTTTTCTGCTTTGTTAGCAGACAGTACTGTTTCTAATTTGGAAAACTAGGAATTTGATAAAAGAGCAAATTTATTAGGAAATCTTTTGTTCAAATGATAACCAGAAAGAATAATTTGCTGAGATCTAGTTGGATTTCTGAAGTTAAACTGCATTAGTTTCACTTCTATTTGAAGTCTCAAAATAGTGGAAATAGTTAATGAATGAAGTCCTAGCAGTTCTTTTCACACAGAATTACCTTTCCTTTCTTATTCCTGTCTTCTCTTAATTTAGTACTGAATCTGCTGTCTTCTGTTGGACCAGTCTCTCTTGTTGGCATTTATGTTTTAGGACTGCTTTTGAGTTTAAATATCTTTTGATTCCTATTGCAACCCTATCCATTTATAATGCCATCATTCTGACAGTCCAGCAGAACCCAAAAGTCATTCCTGTGTGTACAAAATGATTTCAAATGGATCACAGTTACCTACACTTGACTTTTAAAAAAAGTTTTGCACTATGACTGTAATAAACAAGGATATATCTGCTGCAGTGTTAGGATTTTAAGGTACTGCCTGAGTTGGAATGAATAAAGAGGGAACCTGAAGTCTGATTAAATTTAATGTGTTAAGCCTTCTCACAGAGTTCCTGGTTTTCTGAAATACACCACTTATTTTCTCCTCTTTGGATCAAATTTTCTCCCTTTCAGAAGTATCTCTCTTAGGTCTTCACACATAATATAGTGCTGGATAGGAATTATTTTGGGTTTTATTCATGAGAACTCATCAATCCTCTTCTCATGAGGTTGCCAATAGATGAGTGAACAGGGCAGTGTTTGATGTGTGGAAAACTGGCTTGAAGTTCCTTACAGTGTTAATTGAACTAGAAAATGCAATCTGTAAACTTCTCTTTATGCACTTACCCCTTTAGAGTTGAGAGCCCCAGTCTTTGTGAAGTTACACTTGCAGAGGTTCATTTTTTAAGATAAGAAGTGAGTCTGAGGTGTCAGACAGATTGCTGTCAGTTGTGCAGTTTGGGTTTGTGGATTTGTTTTTCATGCAAGGTTATGAATGACATCTTGTCTTCAATTTTAAGAGTGGTAGTTTAAAAGTTCCTTCTTCCTGTAGGCACCTGGAGAATGTGCTTTAGGACGGGGTTGTTTATGAAATAACTAAGTTGTTGATAATATCTTCAAAATATCTTGTGTTTGGCTGTAAAATTAAGTCAAGTTTCAAGGTATTTTTGAAGAATTTGGAATAGAGTTTAGTAAGGTGTTGACAAGCTATAGCTTTCTCTTGTAGCAGTGATTACCCTGCTAGAGTTGGCAACCAGATTAGTAAACAGAATTGCCTAAACTACAGAATTGGGACCATTTTCCTCTCCCTCCATTATCAATGTGAAGTAGATCTGCTCTGATGGGATGAACTTAGTAGTGGAACAGAACAGAGCTTCATTCTGATCTGGGCAGTCTTTGGCAATCACATTTCTCCCTGAAAACAGAGTTCAAGTCTTGTGGGGTTTATGTGACTTCTCTGAAAGAATGTTCAGTTATGTAGGAGGCAAGGCTTATTCATTTTCTTCACAGAGGCTTCTATTCAGCGTTCATTAGCAATGTAAACTCAATATCAAATATTGAACTACACAGCTAATTCTCTGCAGTTTATCAGATTCTTCTCTCCTCTGTCTTTTAAAAAGTTTCCTGTTCTTCTTTGTGTCTGTTATGCCCTAAAGCTACTTTAAAGAAGAAACTGACCCCATCCAAATTGTAGTTGGTGTTATCGTAGATTTAAGAAAATGCTATTCTCCAGTATGGTTTAACAGCTGTTTCCAGAAACTTGTAAAAATAACTTCTCAGTCAGTGCCCTCTTTAGTTAAGTCTATAGCAATTCTTGCAACATTTTGGGTGTGAACAAATACAAGCATTGCTTCCAGGATAAGTGTAGCCAGTCCTCATGCATCTTGGTTAAGATTTTCAGATACTGAGATTTTAAGACAAGAAATACAAGCCTGGTATTGTAGATACCAAGGTTCATTGTAGACAGCAATGTTTGGTTACTTTGATTGGCAGCATTAAGTGGTTTTGTTCTGAAGCCAACCTTGCACAGCAGTAGGAAGTCCATGACTACAGTCATTGTTTGGGGGTTGTTTTGGATTATTCACAGCAGGAAATTGTCTGTCTCAACTCAAAGATCTGTCTTGTCTGTAGCTGTTAGAAAGAAGCTGAAGAATTCTCCAACTCTGTCACTTTTGACTTTCATTGTCAGTTTCTGGTGACTTGTGCAGTATGTGGGATCGATCAGTATTTCTACTTGCTGAGGAAGGGATGCTTAAAGTTTGAACAGGTTTTTTTTTAAAATGATTTTATAAATCACCAATTGTCAAAAAACAGAGAAAGCAGCTGTTCAGTTAAGAACGAATGTTACTTTTGTTCAAGCTGTCTATATAACACTATAAAATATTTCCTTACATATCATTCTTCAGTTTCCAGTTCCTTAAATAAACTTTCTTTAATCAGTTTTATCCTTGCTCCACTCTAACAAGAATGTAACTGGAACTTCTATTTTAAAGCATATAAGCTTTTCTTTGCATAGAATGAGGCCCGTACCTTGTGCATTATTAGGATCATGGTTGTAATTGCTTAATTCTCTTTCACGTATAAATATTGTAATTTGCTCTTTCAGGGGTTTTATGGTATGTTTTAGGGTTTTAAATTTCTCTTCAGAACGTGTAGAAGTGCATATTTAAAGTTCTTTGGCACAGCTGATCACTGCTCTGATCCTGTGAGTGGGCTTCTGCCTGTCAGCAGTTTAAAAATATGAGCATTGATTGTTAGGTTAAATTCTTATGTGCTATCTCACAGTTACTATAATTTAATTGTATCTTTAAAATTAAGTATCCTGTGGCAGTATTGTAGCCATTACTGTTATGATAACAGCCTTTTTAGTGGGGAAATTTGTAGGTTTGTGTTTGAATGGGAACATTAGGTTTTAACTGACTTTCACAAAGATGATCTGGAGCTTTTCCTTTATTACACTTGTCAGTGTGCTGCCAATACCGCAAGGATATTTATAGTCTAATTTCTGTACTCTATAAACTAAAGAAAGGACAGAAGGTTTTGTCCAAATAATCCTGAGATAAAAGGCTCACTATTCATGAAAAGCAAGACTGCAGAGGCTTTTAGTGGCCATTTGAATGATCCTAATTCAAAATAAACCTTCTGTCTGAGTTCTGAAAGAATGGCACCTCTGTAGCGAGGCTCAATCTGATGGTGCTTTCCATGAACTTTTTAGTACTGCACAACTTCAGAATTGGTGGCAAATTTGCCATTGTGGACAGATGGTGACCATGAACTTTACCCAAAGGGGAGGGAGGGATGGATGGATGGATGGATGGATGGATGGATGGATGGATGGATGGATGGATGGATGGATGGATGGATGGATGGATGGATGGATGTCATTGAGCAGTTCTGTTCTGAAGGAGCCTCGTAACGTCCTTAGAACCATCCCTGCAGCAGATGAGTGACCATCATACCGTGGTTTCAGTTCCATTCACTTCTGCTGCTTTTTGACATTGTGACTGAGCTCGTTTTGCAAGTGTTCCCCTTCTGCTTGCAGTCATTATAATATAAAACAGGGTTTTAAGCATAAAACTCTTGAAACATGAATTTACAGGATTTTTATGACAACTGACTGACAATTTATAGCAGGCCTAAGGGAACTGCTAGTTGTCTGGGTTCTAAGTAGGCAACAAAGTAGAGGATGGTGATTTTTCTAGGCTGATTATGTCTGCATCTCATAATCTTTTTTTCACGTGTATTTACTGAGGCAAAAAGACTGAATACCGCTTCCAAAAAAATTATAATCCTATTAATATATTTGGTATAAAATGGATCTGCTTATTAATGATTATATTGTGTGTACACATATCTATCTGCAGTTTTATTTACTTGCATGTTGAAGGACAGCATCTCCTTTGTTTGCTCTTATAATTGGAAATAATTTTAGACCATTTTTCAAGCATTGCAAATTTGTTGTGTTTACTCTGGAACTTTTTAACTTTTTGCTTGGGCTGTAAGAGATCTTAAACAGACATTATATGTGTTACTACCACATTTGATAATTAAATTAATCTTCAGAATGATAGCAACTTTACCTATATTACTAATGACTGTTCCCACTTTATCAACCCCATATTTACAGAGAGTGATAAGCCAAGGACAGGAACAGGTGAACCAGTTTTAAGTTTGCACTACAGTACAGAAGGAACGACTACAAGCACAATAAAACTGGACTTCACTGATGAGTGGTAAGAACAAGTTAATTTTGGTTTTGACTAGTTCATGATTAGCACATATCAATAACAATAATATTGTATCAATACAATAACATATGTCTAGCATAGCTATAAATTATTTTCCCCACGGTTTATGTCTATTTTTAGGTATATTTAGAGGATTTGAAATGGCTGTAGTTCTTAATGCATTCAGAGCATAAGACAGCCATATTTTAATGTGAAATTTATACAAGAGGCTTCTTTTTTGTGCATTTACTGGGAATCTCTATAATGCAAACATAAATCAAAACATGCTAATTTCATCAAACCCTGGCAAAATATCAGGGTGTTAGAAAGCAGGGTAGTACGTGGTGGAATGGTAGTCCAGGGGTTACCAAAGTTCTCATATGGTATTCTGCAAATGAGTCTTTCTGTGACTCAATTCCTGAGTTATAACACTGAAATTAATATTTCTGTGGCTGAGGAGTGTTGATGAATGCACAAGGCTGAGATAGCAACTTTGTAGGCTGCTTAGGTTTTACAGTGATGACATCCTTTTCAAAAATGAACACACACTGTCTCATGTACTTGGCTTTGTGTCCAAGCCTATCTGTAGAGCATCTTGAGATCTCCCAAAACAACCATCATCCTTACTTTCTCTCATCTTACTTCTATTCCTCTGCTTATGTTTTCAAAATTATTGTAGAAGACAGTAAGTAGAAATGCTTGCTCATTGTTACTGAGGGGAAAAACCCACAAAACCCAACCACATTTAGCTACTCTTAGGTGCTGTGGCTTTAGACATGAAACATACACCTTGCTCACAGTTTGGAAACTTAAACCGCTGATTTTGCCTCCACAATAAGCAAACTTTGAAAAAACTACTTTTGCTATGATGCTTTTACCTAATTCTGCACTTAGTCAGCAAACTCTTTGGAGTTTGGTGGTGGGTAGTGTGCTGTGGGCAGTGAGAGGAAGAAGCTTTTTCTGGTAGCAGAAAGTTGCAAGTCCTTGTCAGTTCAAAGGCTGACTGAAAACATTGTGCTGTAGAATGGAGCAACAGGAGCAGGATGCAATTCCATCTAACAAAATGATGCAGCTGAGGAAAAAATAAAACCCCCCTAATCTGAGAATTGGAAGTTGTGCAATTGAAATGGAAGAAAAACAAGTAAATTGAGCATTGAGCTACAAAGTAGATTCCTAAGAGTCAAAAAAAAAATCTTAGTGTTTATGCTGTGATGAAGTTTATAAAATGAGACATGAAATAGCAAAAAACCCTCCACTTGGTGTCTAGCAGTACCCTTCTTGTCTGGCCATTCAGAAACAATGCTGAAAATTTTGGGTTTAGAAGAAATACTGAAAGGACTAACAAAAATTTCCCTAAAGCCTCCAAATCCAGTACAGTAATGAATACACAGAATATTGCTCATCAAGATGAGTAAAAGCTCTGATTTAACATAAAGTTCCTGAAGTCTAGACTGGATTCTCAAGAATATTAACTAAGCATGATTTGCTAGAAGCCTTTCTGCTTCTAGCAATGTAGCATATAAAATATACACAGGTCAGAAGATACTTGTAAAGAAACGGTCTAAATTCTTGAGAATCATGCTTATAATTGCCTCTTTTTCTGCTTTTGTCCAATGATTTGCCTGAGTTAAGAGGCCACATCACATAACAGAGATCAGAACAAGACTTTGCATTTCCTGGAAGTCTTTGCCAGAGTCTAAAAATATGAATTTCAGTGGCATTCAGGACAGCATTTTACATATTTCCTGAGGATTCATTTTCCATATTGTAAGGAGAAATTGGTGTCCCACAATAATTATCTAAACATGACTGGGGAGTAAATGTCAAATACCAGCTTATAGTAAATCTTGAGAAATAACAAAACTTTGAGAACTGAAAGTCCATGCTTCAAAAGGTGCAGGAATGATAATTAGTGGTGAAGGACCTGGAGAATGTAATCTGAATCAAAATATTTAATTGAATGGGATAACATTATTTATTAGTGCTCAGCTGATAGCTTGTCATACATCTAATAAGATCTCTGATTATGTAGATGTATACATCTAAAAGCGTGCAAATAGTGAAATAAAGCAAATCCTTTGGAGTTCTTACAATATTTGGAAAGGCAATGAAGACATTTTTTAAAGGTTGAAAAACGAGCTAGGAAGGAGAGAACCGGGTTCTGTGATGCAGAGGAATTGTGTGGAATGAGTGGCAATGGACACAATAAAAGAGAATTTTGAAATCGCTGTGATTTGGTTGTAGCTGCTGCCAGGAGCTCTTGAATAGAGAGACTGCAGTGAGAAAGATGATGTTGGTCAGGCTGTGCAATTGCAATGATTTGATGTATTTACATGATCCTAAATGATTTTCTTTTTCCATGTTACGTTGCCAGGAGCAGCACAAATTCAAGCTCTAGAGGGAGTGGAAGCCATTGTAAAACTGAAGGCCAAGAAGACTCTGTAAAAATAAAAGCTTCAGACGAATCAGGGCCTGAAGGGGAAGAAACAAGTAAGATACAGTGGAATTTCTAATGCTAAGGCAAAAATTCTGCCCTCCTATGTCCCTGACTCCCCTTGCACACACTGGGAGTCTCATACATGCACATGAAGGCAGAACACAGCCATAATAAAGCATGAATTTGTTTTAGGAAAGAAGGCACCAACCTGAGATAACTGCAAATAAATATAAACAACATTAACTTATCTTGTCTTTAGTTCTAAAACCATTATTCTTAGGGATATATTGTGCCCCAATTTGTATAGAAAATTAGAACATCTGCACTTTCATAAATGAGTGCTTGGAATTTTGTTAGATTTCTTTCAAGCTTTCACTGTGTTTTATTAAATGTGTTTGTCTTGCTCAGTTCATTGCAAAAAGGGCAGTCAAGTCAAATGACTGGTTCCAGAGAAATTAAAAAAAAAAAATCCCTTTTAATAGACTGATGACTTTATTTGTCTTCAGAAATAATAGTGTCTGTATTAAGAGTACAAATACTATTTTTGCTGCTGAAGTTCTCATAGCCTAGGATCTTAAATACATTAAGAAACAAGAAATTACTCCATTTATCTTTGTTAGTGTGTTGACCTGGTCAACTTGATAGCTTTATATATACTGACTTTTATGTGACTGATATCTGAGATTTCATTAAAGAAACGTTGTCTTTGGAGTGGATCGCTCGTATTGGTTTCTTCTAGGAGTGCTGGTGTCATTTAGACTTGCTTACATTATAGATGTGCATCTAAATGAAATCATGTGGTTTACTATTAAATTGCTTAATTTAGGGGTTCCTGATGAGTCTTACAAGGAAGATGCAAGTGCTGAAGAGCTGAAAAATACAGATGAAGCTGTACAGACAGTAGAAGCAAGTATGTATCTGTACTCTTTCAAAGAGTTATAGAAAGAAGTAGAGAATGAAATATGAACTCAGTTTGCATAATTTAATTTCTGTAACCATTTCTAATGTCTTCTAAAATAGACTATAATCATTAATGGTATCACTTACTTTCCCCAATATTTTCTTTTTAGCAGTATCAGATAAACCTGGTCCCGAGCACTCTGGAATTCAACCAGAACAAAACGGCCCCGATGCTGAGTCTCTCTCTGGGAACGCAGAGGAAGAAGCCTCCTGTGAGAAGGGTGCAAACCCAGACCTTTGCAGTCAGAGCACCGACCCCACTGGCACCCCGGCGGTGGCGAGCGAGGACCCGCAGTCCCAGCCGGAATCCTCAGGGCTCGCAGCTCCAGACGAGGCCTCCACCAGGACCTCGGCGCTGCAGGAAACCGATGACAGCGATGACGACCCCGTCCTCATCCCGGGGGCCAGGTATCGAGGAGGCCCCGGACACAGGTGAGGGGAATACTTGTCTCTGCTTGGCAAAATGCTTCTTGCTGGTTTTTCTTTCTTGTTTTGTTTGTTTAATGAAAGATCTAGAAACTCAGGCCTCATATCCTTAATTAAAGTAAGTTGTTCTTTGACAACTGGCCAAGAGTTTGATGGCTGAGTCTAATTTGCCTGTATGTAAGATATGTACTGCTGCATTTTCCCTGCCAGCCAGGAAGGCTCTTACAGGTCTAATACCAGTTTATGCTGATTTCTTGCCTGCTGAATACCTTGGTGCTAAATATTTGCAGTTTATTTTTTATTATTCTCCCTCTAGTCATAAGAATAGAAAGTTCATACATTTGGGTACAGGGACCTACATTTTCTTTCAACTTTACCTTAGGTGTTCTTATTTGGGCAAAGCAAGAGCTTTTAACTGCTGTTAGGCAGCAGAGCTGTGTTGTAGTACAAATATCAAGACTGATGTGTTCAATTTTTCATTCCTGTTTTTCTCTGAAAGAGAAACAGTAATCCTTTTCCTCTTGTTGGTTACTGAGTATCAGTATGTATGTCAGTAAAAAGAAAAGGTAGACTGCTAGCAGTTACCATTAATAAAAGATTCATTTAGTAAGCTTTGTGCTTTTTAAAATATAAACATCTGTACATCATTGTTTGATCATTCAGTCAACTGAGCCCTCAACTTGCTATTGTTGGTTTAATACCTTTGTTCACTAATTTCAAAACTGTAGAATTATTCAAACAACATTTCTGTTGTTAGACTTCAGACGATACATTTTCAGTAGTTTTAGATGTAATTTAACCTCATGTCAGATGCCTTTGCTTTACTCCTGTTGAAAGGCAGTGCTATTAATTCCTTATGCTAGCAGTGCAAATTCTTTACAGGATTTTACAATATGTATTCATTAGGAAATCAGGAAGAATTTAATAGTTGTTTCTCGAGAAGGCTTTGAATAATTTGCAGTTAAAATAGAAATAATAGGCCACCACATTGTCAGTAGTGACAGAAAGAACAGTCAGTGGTTGTTTATTACAGAGCACAAGTAATTCTGCTCACTAAATAATAGCTTTTATGAAGAACCCAATATACACAGATTTTGTCTTAATCCATAAACTTTCCATGCAGTACTAAGTATTTGCAGACAGATATGGAATGGCAGAAATATTTTCCCTTGCAGAGCCAATGTTCATTATGATCCAGTGATTGAAGAGTGAGCTGTGAAAAGCCCTGCAATTTTAATCCCATCTTCATTTTCAAGCAGGATTCATAACTTCCCTTCGTGCACCACGTTGTCTCCACAATGTAACAGTTTCTGTAGTAATGTGGTAAGAATGACACATCCAGGTATCACACAGCTGTTACCATTTCCCACTAGTGGGAAATCATCCTCCTAGATGAAGTTACAATTCATCTGACAGGCTTTCTTTCCTCTGTGTGCAGTGAGATTTCTTCCTGTAACAGTTTAAATTTATCACCTAGGAAAGATCGTACAACTAAATGAACGATATAATTAAAATTCTTTATGCAGTCCCCTGCTCCCTTATTCTTCCTCGAAATAAAATCTGAAAAAAAGTTGCTTTATAGTCAGTGTTGGTTTAGGATTGAGCTTTTGTTGCTCAGGTTTAATGCCTGACCAGATCATTTTGTTCCGCTTTTGTGTGCATGCAAGCAGGGAAATTTTCTAGTTTAACTTCTGAGCATTACATTCCCTCCTATTGTTCAGGTTTCAGGAGTTTGTAAATGCACTCTGAGATACTAAGGAAAAGTAAGACATCCTGTGTGTGCTGAAAGGAATTTGGATTTCCAGAAAGCAAGCAGACACTGATGGTCTTAAAGGCTATAGCTATAAGCTCTCATAGCATTTATATCTCATATTAAAGTGAAAGGAACTGGAAGTCCTCTCTACTACTACTGTGGCAGTCGTTACAACCTAAAATCCCTTTCAGATTTATACAAAATCCCCCATGTCCCTTAACGAGTAGGAAGCTAACTCAAAGCATTGCTTCTACCATGGGTATACATGAACTAAAATTGGTCATTTTGTTCCGTGCTAACATTCTGTTTTGATTTAAATAATTTTTCACACTCAGTGCTCATCATTGATTTATGTTCATCCTGTCCATTTTTAGGTTTTGTCTCGTTAGACTGAGTGCCAAGTTTTTCTCACTCTTAGCAGTAAAAATTGGTGGGTTTCCTGCCATCATGCTGGTTTCTGCTCTTCATGTTTCAGTTCTCACCTGAATGTGGTAGCCCAGCCCCCTGCACTGTTTGGGTTTTGCTGGAGTAATTCTGTGATTGTTACTCTTGGGGTAGAGAGGATTCTATGAGCACAGTGAGCTGGAGCTGTGTCTTCCTCCTCTCTTGCCTGTGGCTCTCCCGTGGGGCCTCGGGGTCAGACACAAGCCCAGAGCCCTGCACTCTTTCCTACCTTGTCATTCCTAAGGAACGAGTGCTCCCTTTTACCAGAAGGAAGCTCAGAGGTGTGTAACTCAATTTTATCCTGCTGATTTTCTACCCACTTCTTTTTCTCAAGGCCCTACAGTCCCCACTCTATTAATAAGTTCCCCACCCTCGATGAGTTCTGCATGATTCCATTCCTACACCCTTGATCAAGGACTATTAGCAATACTTGGCACAAAATTGCCTGCCACTCTGGGGCTTCACTCCACCAGGACGCTTCCTGTAGGCTTTTCTCTTTCCTCACTCAGTAAATAGTGTTACCTAACAGTTCCTTTACTAAATCTCATTTTTACAAGTTTATCTAATACTTTACTTTTCAATGTATCATCTTATAAGATAATTAATATCTGAGTAATAATGTAGATTTTTTTTTTCTCGCTAGAATACTTAGGGGGAGCTGCTTTGGTCTTCTTTTTTGTGGGTTTGGTTTTGTTGTTCTTTTTTTTCTGAGGAAGAAAGACTACCCTGCAGTAACCTACCTTTTGTGAACATATTTTATGTAATGAAGAAAAGAAGTTTCCTTTTTCTGTAGGACAAAAAATTTTAAAAAGGCTGTTGTAGCCTTCTGAAACAGAATGCTAAAAACTGTTTGACTAATAAGCCTTTTCCAATATGTAGCATTACCAGCGTTGTCTACAATTAATTTCTTTTTCTTTAGGCTATGTTTTCTTATAAACCAAATAGCTCTTGTTTACATTGAGCAGAAACCCCATGGGTGGAGAAATTAAGATCAAGGAAACAGTCTCGGAGTCATCTTCCCACTGTGAAATACAACTTTTTCCACTGAAAAAGAAGGGTGGATTTCTGAATTCTATACTCTGAAGTCATGATCGTTAGCTTCCTCTTAAGGAAAAGAACTGGCAGAAATACCCTTTTGATAGCTCTGTTAAACAGCTAAATTAGTTGAGAGCTTCATGCTGCATCTCATTTTTAGTAAGATGGAATAAATGTTGCTCATTTTGCAAATCTAATTGTACAAGGCTTCCATTATTTGAATATTATTTGGGTACAAATCCAAGTTGTAATGTTTTCAAGCTGATCTTTTTCTCAAATCTAAGCATAGATACAAGGGACATAATCTCATATTGTGGATGCTTATAAATCTCAAAACATAATGAGAATAGGTGGTTTCTGACTAACTAACCTGAAACTGAGCCTTCAGGAAAGACTGAGCAAAGTCTGCACCCGCTTCAGTATTTTGAAAAGGACTTTAAATAGTAGCAGCAAAATGTGGAGAAATACCATGATCCTTTGGCTGATTGGCTGAGTCAGCTGCATGTTGACTAGGAATCAGGTAGGAATAGTTTTGACACTGAAGGACGTGTCTTTAAAAGAAATAATTGCGAATGTGACATCTGACTTTTTTCAGCAGCATTTCTGTAGCCACTGAGCATCACTATAGGAATGGTCTTCACAAGTGACTAAAAGAAGCTGAGCAGTTATTTCGTTTTTTCATATTGTTGGGCCAATCAATGCATGTTCTTTTTAACAAAATGGATAAAGAAGTGCACAGAATATTTCAAAATGAAAAAAAAAAAGAAACCTCTTTTTTATAGCAGAACAGTTTAGCTAGATACTCAGCAGAGAAAATAACCTCCAGTGCATTTTAGGGAATCCCCAGGAAAAGGTGCCTTCTCTGGCAAATAAGATGAGATGTGTTAGTCTTTCAGTCAGGACATATGCAAGGGTGTGAATACATATATGCTGCTAGCAAGAAAAATTCTTGCTTCTTTTTTAGTCCTGTGAGAGTTTGTTCTCTCTCACAGAAGATGTTAGTCAATTCTGTGAACTTGAACACCTGTGACCTTGTAAAGCTTTGTTTATAGTACAATAGGAAAGTATTTTGACAATGGATGTTTTAGTATTTTAGCCAGTGACCCCAAGGGGGTGTCATGTCCTTTGACCAATTAGGTTATGAAGAAAAAGTCTATGATATAGGGGGGAAATAATTAAATAAAATCAATCTTGGATCACTGTTCCTGCCTGCTGCACATCTCTCTCCTCCTCTCCACCTACCCCTGCAGGCTACCGTCACACAAGGGCATTTCTTCTTTAAAACTTTCTGGGTCAGCAAGTTTAGTTGAAACAGAGGGTTGTACATTGTAATGTGTGGGAGGGGAAGAAAAACATCTATGCAAAATGTTCTTCATACACAGAGTGCAGTTTTTAAGGGATTGATCGTAATTTTCACAAATTAGTCAAAACAGCTCTCTGAGGGCTGATTTCCTACTTAAATGACTGAATTAATTTTGTTTGGACTTTGAAGTTGATCTGGGGGTGGAGGCTAAGCCTGGAAAAAGCTACAACTAGTAGGTTACAATCTAAAGAAATATGAATGTAAAATGGAAATGATGATAGAGCTGCTGTGATCTATGAAGAATTACTGCATTTTATAATTTAACTTTGTGTACTGTTATATAATCTGAATACTATTTTTGCTGAAATCCAAGTAGTCTCATATACTGACTCATACACTGGGAAGGAGCCTTCTCAGTTGGAATTCATAAAGCACATTTTGTAAGAGTTGCTAACCTTTGAAAAACATGGTACCCAGCATTTGTGAATGACTTCAGTTGTTATTCCCTTTACTAGATATAATATCAGAGGAACAGCGATAGGTGATAGAATAATGAGGTAATTAATTATTTTATTCCTCCCCTCCTCCTTTTTATTGCCGTATATTGGATTTATCAGGTTCTTGTTTTTCACATCTAACTGGCATTATAAGAATTGCTGTACTTCAAATGCTATGAATTACAGAGCATATTGCTTGAGTTATATTTAGCTGCATGTGTTGCATGGAAATTGAAAAGAAATGGCAGTGTATACATTTTACAACCTATTAACATTTTTTTGTGTGCCATAGAAATTAATGGAATTTGAAAAGTGTGTAGTTTGTGAAAATAAATACCTTTTCTTTTTAATAATTGAGCTGCTGAGGAACGAGTTATATTTGCATGGGCTACTGCTGACTTGCTTTGTCTAGTAGTAGAGAACATCCAGTTCTGGACAAAAATATAAGACTACATGGATCAAAGACCATTTATATTTTTTGCCTGAACAAGGTTATAGAACTGAGAATAATTATTAGGGCTATATTGGGTAATACACATTTTGCAAGATAGATGCTAAATGTTATACAATATTGCTTTCAATGAAGTTAAATGAAAAAGTCACTTGATCTTATATTCTTCATTGAAATACTTGAGGGAAGCAGTTGTAAGAACACATAAGGCAATTTGGGTAATTATGTTTGGCCACATGCCCTAAAAGGGAGAAACTCTGCTGTGGTTTCAGCCAAAGGCCATCTAGGGGGGAAATGGCCCCAAGTCATTGTAATGATGAAAATGAACATCTTGGCTTTGTGTGGCTGGAAAGGCAAAGGTGCAGGACGATGATCCATTAAAGACTTAACCTGAGTCCTATATTTAAAATGCCTCCAGGAAAATAGTACAGATCTGTATTTCTTTGTCTTATATTTTCATCTTAGCTGCAATTGGAATACCTAGATTTAACTCGTTAGCTTTCTTAAAGGTTCAGGAATCTATGTGCTTTTTGTACTTTAAATTTTACAAGAGGCATTCTTTCTATATTCAGCATACTTACCAGGGAGTTCTTTAGCTCTTCAGCACAGCCCAGGGGAATATTAGTTCCATGTTGCTATAAATTTAATATAAAATAAATGATGCATTCAGCACAGAATTTTTTCTAAGTCTCTTTTTCTCTGCTTTTCATCATAATTCAGCAGCATATCAGGTGAAGATTTAAAAATGTTATGTAGCTGAGAATAGTTGAAACGCTGATTTTGTTTGAAAGCTGGGAAATTACCTAGGAATGCATTGGAGTAAACATTTCTTTTTGTGTGATCAGCAGTGAAATAACTTGGGCTTTAGGGTAGTATCAGTGTGCTGTTAACAGGATGGTTTTTCCTTTGGTGTTGAGCTATCTTAATGCTTGAAATTTGACAGCAGCAGAAAATCTCTTCCATAGCTTCAGAGGCTTCTAAAGGAAGTACTTAATATCAGAAATATAATAAAGTGTTGGTATTTATACAAGGAATCTATTTTAATGTGGTTAAGACAAGCCTTTGGAATTCTTGGGCAGGATAGTTGTAGCTGGCAGGTGGATTCCTTTACCAGATCAATCAAGAAATTACAGACCTGGATCAAGGGTTTGCTGCAATGGTTTAGATACACACACAAATAATATCAGAATCATGGAATGCCCTGAGTTGGAAGGGACCCACAGCTGAGTCCAACTCCATTGGCTTTCCCCAGGAATCACTCCATGTGCCTGAGAGCATTGTCCAAATGACCATAAGGCACTGGAGATGCAAGACCTAAGTTAATGGTTATAAGCCTTAGGCTCTCTGTAATTGTTTTGGATAGGGAAAATAGTTCAAAGGAGAAGATGGCAACAAGAGAGAATAAAAAATAAGATCTTGACTTGAAAGAGGTCAAGAGAAGGAATCAGGGTTTTTGGTCCTCAGTACTGGTCCAGTGGAGGATATCTCTGCCCTGGCAGGGGTTTGGAATGAGATGATCTTTAAGGTCCCTTACAGCCCAAAGCTGTCTGCTGTGAAAAAGAAACCATGTTTGTCTGTGTGTGAGTACATTTGGAAACTTAAGAAGTGACCAAAATCCTTAGTAGTGAAGGAATCAATACTGAGCTCAATGCCCAATGCAGAGCTGAGACAAGAGGGATGGAGAAATGAAGCAGGGAGACATGAGCTCTGCATCCAGCTGCTGCAGCTGAGCTCAGGAGACTGACCATTATCAGCCTGGGATAATGGTGTTTGGAAGAAGCAGGGTTATCTCAGCTACCAGATGAGTTTTATGGCAGCCACTACATTATTATCCTTTAACAAACAAACCAGTTACTTAATTGTGCAAATTGTACAGATTTTTCGTTTTTTAAAAAATCCTCCTTGCACTTCAGAACTTCTAAATATACAGAAAATGCCCTATGGGACAACTTAGATATTTTAAGACTTATGTGTATACATATTTTCCATTTCTCTCCATTTACAATATATAGCTGTGGGTCAGTTTGCATCATGGGATTTCTGTGAGTTTGGTTTTTTTGTTTGCTTGGCTTGAACCCATGTTTAACTAAAAAAATATGGCTTTACTTCTGAATCCCTATTCCATTCATCTCAGGCTTAATTTAAATGGACTTTTGATAATTAATTGCAACAATTATCTTTGAAGACTTCAAACCTGGCTGATCATAAGTGGAAAAGCAGTGAATCCTTGCTAGAACTGTACCCATTGATGGGGCTGCCTGAGGAGTGCCGACACAACATGCAAAAATTCCATTGTCTGACATTTTGTGCTTGGAAGAGCAGTTTGGAAGGGCAGCAGCCGCTCTCAGCCAAGCTCAGCTCAAGCTGAACCTCAGAACAGTTCAAATTGCAGAGCACACTGCTGTACCCACTGATGCTCCAAGTGAGGAGGCTGCTATCTGTTTGTGTTGGCAAAGACAGGAATTGCTCATCACAAGTACAAATGAAAACAGCTATGTCAGGTTTTAAAATTCTTGTGTATGTATGACTTTAAAACATGTATAGAAAATCTGTAGTTATCAATAAGTAATACCTCTCAGAGAGAAGCCTTTTTCTGTAATGTGCTTTGTTCTGAAATGTCATTAGATTGGGTTCATATATCATTGCCTCTGGCATGTTCCTGCTTTCTGCAGGGTGTTGCCAAGGGCTCGATCACAGTATCACAGTTAGAGCTGTGTGTGCTTGGCTGCCTTCTCCCTGGTGGAGGTAATCATCGACTTCACAAGATAACCAAATAGAAATCCATTTTCCTTTTAAAATAAGGCCCAAAATCAGGAGGTTAAGTTCAGAGCTCCATTTAGTTGAAACACAGTTTTACCCAAAAAGTTGCTTCTCTGCTTCTGCTTTTCTCTTAGAATGCATGATCCTGACTGCTGAGTAGTATTGAGGTATTTTTGTAATGTCTACGTATTTCAGCCTAGGGGAATGGAGAGGAGATTAATTTTCCTAGAGATGTTTGGATGAAAAATTATGCAAGAAATGACTTTGCTTTACCAATTAGCTACTTTAATACCATCTTCTAATCCCAAGACTTGTTACTGCTGTCCAGCAAGTAATCCTTCTGAAACAGCTGGACAAGTCTACTGCTCTGTCACTCCTAATGATGTTTAACTTCTCGGCCTCTTCACTGCATATCTTTGATTAATGAATGTGAAGAAACGCACCAAAATTACAAATGGCAATCATAGTAAGTGATTGGTGCTTTTACTTTCTCACACAAACCCCACTTCTTTTTTAAAAGCAAGTAAAACCCCAATATGCACAAGTGATGGTTTAAAGTTTCTGTGTTTTGATGCAGCCTATCATGTGCATGCCACCTTTTTTCCTTTATGTAGAAGTAAACTGGTGAGGAGCATAATTCAGTGATCTTTAAAGCACAGTAGATAAAGAACATGGGCTTTTTTTTCCCTCTCTGTTGTATGAAAATGTTGTGAAGAACCCTCTTAAATCTGTTAGAGATGAAAGCTGAAACTCAGCATATTGTAAGGACTAACTAAAAATACAGTGTATTTATTTACTGCAGTATAAAAAGGATTAACCAGGAACTTGCCTAGGGATTGAAAGGATAGAAAACTCTCACCAAGGAAGTAGTAGCAGTCTACTTTTTCTGGTGCTGTTTGCTAGGCAAACATCTAAGAAATGTATTATAATGAATAGCACACTCTTAAGTGGATCTATTGGCTGATGCTTTCAAATCTCTTCTGGTTTCTATAAAAAAATATTAAAATTTATTTTAAAAGCTTAGCTGTATTAGGTGATCTGTCTTAGTAACACAGTGTGTAGTTTGTTGGTTTATTTGTTTTTATAGTGAATAAATTTGTATCAATGACTTGCATTCCTTTTCCTTCTTTGCTTAGCTGTAGCACACCATTTATTACACCTTAACTTTGTGGTGCATCTTTCTCCTATGGCAAAAATTAGACAAAAATCTGGGCAGATCACTGGCTGAGAGAATTAGTTATGAGATGGATCTGGTGGGGTTTTTTTTCTGGAGTAGATGACTTGTTGCTGGAGTCTCCAGGATCAGTGACTGAAACACTGGACAACATTACTTAAAAGCAAATTCAGGTTACTTTCTGGTAGCAGTGTAGTGAGGGTCTGGATCAGTTTACTTTTTAGGATCATATAAATTGCCATAATTGTTTCACTCCTTGCATTTTGCTAAAATCTGTACCTGCTTCTCCTTGAGAGTGACATTCCCCTTGGACTGTGTTCAGGACCTCAGAGCTAATGATGACAAGGAATAGCAGAAGAAAAGAACTGGGATGTGACTGTCTGCTTATAGCTGGAATTACGGGGATCTGCACACTGAAGAGCTAAATAGGAAAAATTTGACACTGAGGTCTTGTCACAGATTAATTAAAAAATAAGTTCCTGGAATTAGACATTCACAAAACAAATTACATAATTTAGCACTTTTTTTCCTCTGTTCTTTTAGGAAATCTCCAGCTGTAAACCTTACTGCTACCATATGGGATAGCTGCTCCAATAATTGATCTCAAATCATCTTTTGCCTTAGTAGGAACTTTTTAAAAGCTGTCTAAATCTTGACTCTTGTCAGAGAGAAATAAATAGGACAAAACTTACGAAAAAACAGATCACACTGAGAGACACATTGAATGCTTAATGGCTTTATTAAATTTAAAAACTTCTGTTCTGGCATAGATTTTTTTTTTCACTTCAGAATTTTGCTTCCTCAATATGGGTGGAGGATGAAAATAAAATAGCATGTGAATTTTGCCAACAGCTGAAGTTTGTTCTACAGAGGGGGAATAAAACCTGGCATCACTTGACATTCCACTGTCTTGCATGCTATTCTTGTTGTAAACCAGAATGGGAAAAACCCAAGTCTGTAATTTTACAGTTGGGATTATGCTGATGTCTGTTTCAAACTCATGGAGAATGTGTTGAAGTGCCTAATGATGATTTTTGAGAGCCCCTTGCAGTGTTTGGGGAGGGGCTCTCAGTGCTGTTCTCTCTGGAATTCACAGGCGATCGGCTGTCGCCCGCATCCAGGAGCTCTTCCGGAGGAGGAAGGAGAGGAAGGAGATGGAAGAGCTGGAAACGCTCAATATCAGGCGCCCGCTGATAAAGATGGTTTATAAAGGTCACCGCAACTCCCGGACCATGGTACAAACGCTGGGCTTTGGGGGCTGCAGGGCTTTAGGGGCTCGCTCAGCGTAGCTGCCCCTTGCTGTGCTTGCCAAAAAGGGTATTGGGGTGCACTGTGAGCTCTGTGGCTTCTGTGTTCACTTGGGAGGCACAGAATTGGCTCTAAGTGAAAGGTAAAATTAGTGTGTCTCGTGTCACTGTGAAAGGTGTTTAAGTACTCCTGGGTTTAGCATCCTTTAACATCCTTAAACTCTCCGCTTAACATCCTTTAAAATTTGGGGTATTTTTCTTCTTTTTCATTTTCTCTCTCAGCTTAAATGGTATAAAATGTGCCTGCCTTCCAAATTAGGATTTAATCCTCACTTTCCCCTCCAAGCTGTTCAAAATTATTATTTAATCTTTAACTGTGAAGAGCTTGGAAGGGAAAGTCAGGATTAAATCATCGTTTTGAAGAGCTCTGGCATCTCTGAATTAAAAAAGGAACTAGTGCTAGTTATTAAATTATAATTTAGCTACTAGATGCCTTGTCCTTTTCACACAAAATGCTGTATTTCAAGAAAAATGTAGTCACTGTGTTTGTAAAGTAATGGTGCATGAAAAACAAAAGTTGCTTTCCTTTCTATTTCTTCTTTTGCTTTTTTGCAATATTTTGAAGATGTGAAGTTCTGAGTTCTAGGTGTTATTTTGCAGAAGTAGCTGCTGGTGTGTTATTGTGCAGCTGATGTGAGGAGTAGTCCCTTTACCCCCAAAGCTGTTTTCTAGGGTTTGTGTGAATAGCTTTGATTACACTGGGAAAAATGCTTCAGTAAATACATATTTCAGTCTACATAAACAACAAGGATTAGAATAAACCTTGATTAATGACAAGGATTTCTGCACTGTGTTTCAGAAATCAATTTTAATTGCTCAAACCCCCATTAGTTTAAAATTCCTGGCATCAAGTACTTTGTGGTTAAGAGATACTGAAAGTGAGGTCATCTAAGTCTTAATTCAGTCTCTGTCTGCATATCTGTTATTACTTAGATTATTTAACAGATTTTGTTGTTTGGTTTCTTGGGGATGTAGGTTGGTCTCTGCTTTTGCTTCACACAACACCTATGGCAAGGGATGCACAGAATGAAAGGAAATGTAATTTTATTTTCCCTGTTGGTCTCTATGGTTGCAAATTTCATTTTAACCTGAGTGCTACCCTCATTCCTGGAAAGCAAGGGCTGGTAATATTTCCCTTTCAAATTTGTGAAGGAGACAGCTTAAAAAAGCTTTGTTTCCTACACCTGAGCAGCCCAGGGATGAAGTTGTGTTGTCAATTACATGAACGATTTTTATATATGTATGGATATAATTTTTATGTGTGTGTGTATATATATGTACATATATATATAAATAAGATTATGCAGGCAAATGGTATAATTCTGGTTCTTCCTTACTTTTGAGGATTTAATTTGGCAATCTTAAATTTTTCATAGTTCTGTTTTTAAAACAATGACTTTTAGAAACTTTTCTTCAATGGAATGTCAGAGTGTAAATGATAAATGGCATAAGTTGTGTTTACATACAAATATGAGTGTGTATATGAGTTTGAAAACTGAAATTTTTAAATGTGAATTTCTGTGGTGCTAAAATTAGATTTTGCGAGTGTTGAGAAGTATGAGTTGGAGAATACAAAGGAAACAGGAAGAGGTCATCATTGAGAATTAAAATATAAAATGAAAAGTTTTTTATTATTGGGGATAATCTAGATTTAACAGGATAATGAAAATATTAAGAGGAGCTATAAGACAAAAGCTGCTGAAAGATTAATATATTGGAATTCATTACAGAACTCTGGAATGCAGCTTCTCTGACTTATTTTTAGATACATCAGGATGGTTTTATTGCATTGACTGCAGTCATTGGGACATATTCTATAGACAAAGATCTCCTGAGACTGAAATTTAAAACTGAGCATATTTATGCTGGAAATAAAGCCCATATTTCTAACAGCAGTAAGGGTTCCACTTAGCAAGAGGAATCTGTATCAAGGTAGCTGAGGCAAAGCACTCAACAAGGCAGCATCTCTGCCCTTCTCTTCAGGCACTTTCTGAGGCAAGTGTGCAGAAAGAAAGAGAAGGATATAGACATGGCCCTCTTTAGAGCCTTACTTGGAAAATAATTCACAGTGGGATTCTGCATAAATAGTCTCAAACTCAAAATTCTGTCCCTTGTGCTGGAGTTCCTCTTAAATGCCAAACTGAACTTCCAGCAGTGGAAATGCTCTATGTGAGCTCTGCAAGCTGCTGCACAGGAAACTCCTGCTTGCACAGGTACCTCTCTTGCTCAGTGTTTGTCAGTTAAGAGAGTTTGTATGAGGTACTGCTGATTCTCAAAAAAAATAATTCTGCATCTACACTTTAACCTTCCAGGCTTTTTCCTGCAGCACAAACACCAGACTATTGTGGAGCTCTCAGCTCACATCTTGTGACTGAGTTTTCTGACTGCTGTTGGAGCAGAGTCCCTTCTCACTCTGCCACCCCATCAGACCTCTCACCTGTAAGGGACACAGGACAGCACACTTATATCATTTAACAGTGGTTATTTTGAGGTCCTACTCTGAGTAAAAGTGATTTCTGAAGAAGGTTCTTACCTTTAGTGAAGGAAGTGACCTGCTCTTGTTTGTTCAGACTAATTGTTTGACATCATGTGGGTTACAACTTTATAGGAAGGGAGGGCAAGAGGGGCCTTGGCATGGAAAGAATATTCTACATTTAGGAAATGTAATGGTTGCTTCTTGGAAAAAAACATATTTTAGGATGGCTTTTTTTGGCTCAGGAATTGAATAAGGCACATTCTTTCAGGCTGTAATCATTAGGGTATCTTGAAAGTAGCAGGTGTAGCATAGTATCAACATTATATTTAAAGGAAATGGATATCTGATCCTACTACCATTTCTCCTGGCCTGTAGTATTGATCATTTCACTGCTGCTCTGTTTCATAGCACAGACTGCTTCAGCTGCAGTCAGTTCCAAAACTGCTTCTGTTTTCCCACTGAATTAGTAAATGCACAATAAACAGATAAAACATTCACCACACATACAATGGTTTATAAATAATATATAAGAAGTACTAATAGTGTACTTAATGTAAATAATCAGTTAAGAATCCATACCAAAATATAGCTAATGTGCATAAATTATTATCAGATAACAACATAGTTCTGATAATACTTGTAATACTTATTTTTCTTATAATACAATACCACATTTTGTGACTGAGAGGCACTTTCATCTACTCTTGCTGTAATAGGTGAAGCTGAAGGGTGTTTTCTACCTGGATGCCTGTATTTGTTCAATGATTTGTAATCACTGAACAAATTAACAGTTTAATTTTGGCATTGGGCTAAGAGGTCTTAGTTTTTATCTTATTTATTATAGTGAGGGGGGAGAAAAAAATTCCTAAGTTTTTGATTTCATGACCATTTTTATCTGTCAGACTCTGTTAATTCCCACCCCTAAGTTTTCATAAGCTTCTGTCTTGTATCGTCTTTCTCTGTAAATGGAAAATCCCCCCAGGGATTAGCCTGTCACACACTCTAATTTAGCCAAACTCTTGTTAGAAACTCCTTTTGCACACCCCTGTCTGCAGTATCATACCTGTCACTTTAGAAAGTGACAGATCTGCTGACATTGGTTTTCAAACTGCTCAATCTGCCCCAACTCCTCTTTTTTTTTCCTGTTAGCAGATACTTTGCTCTGAAATCTAAAACTTTCTGAACTTCAATTTTTTAAATTTTTCTTCTTTAAATGTTTCCTTTAAAATATCTTAAATATTGTTTCTGCATGGACAGAGCTCTTCCTTCAGCAGCAGTGTTATTGCAGCCACAGGAGTGTAATCTTTGATGGGGTTTTCACTGGCTGGGTCTTATAAAGTTTTGTTTTTCTTGCAGATAAAGGAAGCCAACTTTTGGGGATCCAACTTTGTCATGAGTGGTTCAGACTGCGGCCACATTTTCATCTGGGACCGCCACACTGCAGAGCACCTCATGCTGCTGGAGGCTGACAACCATGTGGTGAACTGTCTGCAGCCTCACCCTTTTGACCCCAGTAAGAGCAGCATTCTCACACTCTGCATGTCCAGCTTATCTGCACTAGAGCATTTTAAAGCTCAGTCTTAAATTCTGTCTCAACAGAGCGCTGCAATGATTTATGAACTATTGTTCCTGTTTCCCCATGTAACTCAGATAATACTGCTTTTAATTTTGCCTCTTACTAATGACCTTAGGCTCTTAAATCCCTCCTTACTCAAACATTTATTGAAATCAAACTACTCCTGACATAGAATTTATAGAAATATTGTCAGATGTAATAATAAGAATCTCTCTACAATAGCTTTATTATTAATGCATACACTTATCAGCAGAAATGTATTAGTAGTGGTTGGGTTTGCTCTTTCTGCTTCTATCTTTTGTACATTCTGGTGATTTCTTCATATTTTAACCAGGGGCTGTTGATGCTTGCATTTGTTTTCTTCATATATATATAGATAGATTCAAAACCATATAATCTACAGTGCAGTTCTCATGTGGAGACTTGGTAATTACAAGCTCTGTTCAGCATGAGATCTGACATTTGCAAATAAATGCTTCAAGTGAAGTATTTTTCTTCCCTTTAAAGACAGAAAATACCAATAAACACATAATATATTTAATTTAGAATTACTGTTACTCACTTCTAGTTCTGGCCTCTTCGGGTATTGATTATGATATAAAAATTTGGTCACCATTGGAAGAATCCAAGATTTTTAACAGAAAACTGGCAGATGAGGTAAGAACCTTTCCTCCTTTTTCATGGTAATGTTGTATCTTTATTTCTATGAAAGCCTTTGGTACAAATTACTGATATTGAATTAGCAGAGTTATTTAATGTTCGACAAATGAGCTACAAATAAACAGCTGCCCTTCAGAAGAGCTGACTTTCATATCCTTGGCACTTTGCATTTCATCAGCTCTCCTAGAAATTATATAACATGATCTGGTATTATGTACATGAATGGAGTTGGAAGAAGTGTGAACACTCACATATTGAAAGAAAGCTGGCAGAATTAATAAATGAATGTAGTGCTTGTCTCTAAACAAATAAATGACAGGAAGACTGATGGAAATAATACAGAAAAACAGGGTGTGCAAAAATCAATCCTATTAAATATTCAGTGGCATAAAAGGGAGTTAAGGTTAAGATTGCAAATGGGAACTTCATGGAATAAAGCAAACATTGGAAGCCCAATCAGTTATAAAAGTCCAGTGTAAAGTTATGTAACTCATTATTTCCATGTTGCCTTCAGAGCAGTAACTGAATATAGCAACTGGCCTGGGGTGACCATATAGCTGACTGCTGAATAACCATATTTGAGTGATTCACATAACATAATGTGTCACAATGTTATATGGTGTTCTGTAAGCAATGTTGCAGGACAGATTTGGTTGTGAGGTGCTAAATATATTTTAAACAAACAGAAACCCACAACCCTTAGCCACCACCTCACATCCCTTGAAGAAACCCCAAACCATCTACTTGTGAGTTTTGAACCTTTCCTATTTTTTAGCAGTGAGTGAAATGACACTTACTTGCATATTGTGTGACAGCTTTAGTCATGACATGTTTTGGAGCCTTTGGGGTTTAGAAGTATTGATAACCATAAATGTGTGCTAAAAGTAATTACTGTACTTTAGTTCTCTCTCTTTATTTCTAATAATTAGAAAATACTTAGATATTTAATTACCTTTTTTTAATGAGAAACATAGAACTTTCAGAAGAATTGACTGCAGTGCGGTTTGTAATTTTACATGTTTTTTTCTTTTTTAATTTAATCCCTTTATTGGAATACCTGTGTAGAGAACAGGAGATATTCATAGCAATAAAATAGTTTTCACCATGTTAAGTTTGGCTGGAGTAAGTGTCCGACATACCTGAACTGAATTTTCCATAGAAGGGGGAAGGTCTGGGGAGAAAACACAATGTTTGAGGAAGGTTCCATATAGATATAGAACTCCATTTAAAATTGAGAGAGGCCATGACCTTAGTGAATAGGAGAAGACAGTGGGGATGAGAACAAACCTCTGAACAGAGTAAAAGCCTTAGCAGCAGGTTGTCAGGGGATGTTACTGATGAGGCACTGGAGAAACAGGGGGTAAAAGAGGAATAAATAGCAGCCTGCTGCCTTCTCAGTTTGCTTCTCCCAGATCAGCTGTGCCAAGTGCCTGGCAAAACAGGTGAGAATGACAGAAAAGAGGTGCTTTGATTGGGAAGGGAAAAGGGCACTGCAAACATTTGCAAGAGCATGTTCCTCACAAGAGGAACAGGCTTGAAGAGTCTCAGGGAGAACAAGAATTACATTATTTTCCTGTCTTACAGCAGCTGATCTGGGAGCAAAGATTGAAAAATGGTCTGAACTTGTCTCCACCTAAAGAAATTTTTGTGCTTAATGGTAACAAAAGAATACAGGCTAAAAGCTGAGACAAGCTACAGTATGGGATTAAAATGTATAGAGGAAGAAAGAAGGATGGCAAGGAAGTACCATGAGGAAGGAATGAGGGAAGAGAGCTAAAAGTCTGCATTAGCAGGGTTTTTTTTTCCTTGAAATTGAGACAGTAGGAGCTGGCTCTTTCAAGTCATTTAGAAGCAAGCTGTAGATCCGTTTACAGAGAATTATGGAGCTAAGGAGTGTTCCTGAAGTGGGATAGAAAATGGCTTGTGTTCCTTGGATTTTCTCCAAAAGTTTCAAGCAGCATGAAGGTAGGAGTTGAGGGTAACCTCATCTCTTTTCCTTCCCACATTCTTGGCCAGCACTGGTGCTAGAACTTTGTTCTCTACAACAGTTCCCATCTGGAAACAGCACTTTCTCTCATCAATCTGCTTTACTTCATGCAAGATTTCCAAAGCTTTTCTTAGTCACTCATCTTAATATCTGCCATGCATGTGGACAATGGAACCATGACCTTGCTAGAATATTCTTTAGACAGACAAACTGGATACCTGCAGGCAGAGTCCACTGTCTGACTTTCCTTACCACAGACAACAGTATTCAATACCAATTATTAAAATATTGCTCCCTTCTGGTAATTTTGGTCTCTGTAAAATGACTTTTGCATAGAAACTTTGTATCTCCAAACCCATCTTGATGCAGTATATTTTTGTGTTTATTTCTGATGTTGTTTTTTTTCCCTTCCCTGCCTCCAGGTTATAACTCGTAATGAATTAATGCTGGAAGAGACCAGAAACACCATTACTGTCCCAGCTTCCTTCATGCTCCGAATGTTGGCTTCGTTGAATCATATAAGAGCAGGTGAGAGACTTCTGAAGAGCTTGTCCACAACACTGGTCTATGAAATAGCAGGTGGATTGGGAAATCATGAAGACCTTCAGCTGTCTATGGCTGTACTTGGGGTTGGTGAGAAGATTGAAGGGTTGTTCAAGGTTCTCTTAATAGAAGTACTTAGGAATTGCTTCTTTGGTGTGAGACTTGCAACATCTTCGCAACTGTTATTTTCTATCTCAAAAGAAAGAGCAAAATATATTTTTAGATGTTGAAAAATAACTCTCTTCAGGAATGATCTTTTAAGTGAGTGTTGTGTGATGGGAAAACTATTGGGGAGGACTGGAATGAGTTGTAAGATAAACTGACTGTGATTGTGGGCTTGGAGTTGTCTAGGGGTGAAGGAGGGTGTGAAATACAGGACTGTGGGAGGTATTGCTGAGGCTGCTGGCAGCTGTTCCTAGCACAGCAGGATGTCCCTCCAGTTCCCCTGGGGCTGAAACTGGTGAAAAGAGGGTTGCATGGAGGAATCATCATTGGGAACTGGATGTTGGTGCTGGAGAGGTTGAGTGCAGTGGATTGACCCTGAAGATGGAGGACAGTGGAGAGACATCACACACTGTGTAGGAAGCAAGGAGATGGAGTTTTGGGAGACTGGCATGGCACATGGGGCATAAACCTAACAGACCTGTAGGTGAAGGTGAAAGTCACTGGAGATACTGAATATGGGGACTCTGGCTGAGCAGAGCAGTGGCCTGCAGTGGTGAGGTGGGAAGGAAGCTGTGCCTGGTGCCAACTGCTGCTCCTCTCTCACCTCTGGCTGCTCTGTGAGTGCTAGGAGCCAGGAGGGGCCAGCTCACTGCTACACCTCCATGTGTTTCCTTCTGTTGTCATGATCTCTTTTGAGTGAAATACTAGAAGAACTGCCCAACACTTGAGTTAACAGCAACTTCAGCAAAACTCTGTTATGCCTGGGTGGAGTATTTCTTAACCTGACTGCATGTTGCTTGACTGATTGATCTTGAGCCAGCCATGTTCCCTCACATATTTCTGTATTTGCCCTTCTCTAAACATTTACATCAAAAGGCATTTTTCCTGATGTATTGAAGTGACAGGCAGTGATACCCCAGTTTCTGGACTATGCAAATTTCTAACTGTAGCTATTGTAGTTTCAGCTCCCCAGCACAGCTCTTCTGCTCCTTGTAGCCACCATCTCAGTTTAATGTTATGCTTGCATTCATCTTTTCTGTGCTGACAGCCAGTCAGCAGCTTCAAGGTTTTTCCTTTTGTACACAGATTTTGCTTTCATGACTGGAAATCCTTTAGGGCATTTCTCCTTTCCTCCCTTCTCATGGTAACATTTCTACCCACTCTCTGCTGTCAGTCCACACAGACTTTCTTCTACTATGAAACCCACAGCAATTTCCCATTGTGTAATAGCCCAGGGAGACAGCATGTTATAAATATTTACCAGAAAAAGAAAACTTTGCAAGTTCTCTTTACTAAATCTGTGTTTTGCAGACCGATTGGAAGGTGACAGATCAGAAGGATCTGGCCAGGAGAACGAAAATGAAGATGAGGAGTAATCAACAGTTGTGTGTGAGGTCAATGAAATTTGTATAAGACATTAATTATATTTTTCCTTACAGAGCTTTAGTGCAATTCTGAGGTATTGCTTTTGGATAACCTAACCTTTTGGTTTTTTGGATGGCTGTGTGCATGACTTGGGGAGAGTGTGCAAGTTAAAATAAACAAAAATGTTTTTAAAATGTTTTGCCATGTATGAGGGGTGCTAGAAGATGCCAAGTGCAATATTTTCCCTAAACAGCAAATGTGGGAGCTTGGATCAATGTTTTAAAGTAACTTTCATTATAGTAAAAACGTTGGTTCAAATAAATTTCTATACCTGCTGTTTGCATGTTTGTCGCTTTCTAATTAAAAGACTTGGTTGTTTTAAGTAGTTTTGTGGTTTTTCCTTGTGTAGCCATTATCACCTTGTAACTACAATCCCATTGCTGCCTTTGCAGTATTTGCCTTCTTTCTTACAATGTTTGTGAAGTGACAAATATAATTATTTTTTGCAGTGAGTGCTGGGGATTTTGAGACCCCCAGTCTCTTTGTTCTTGCATTTCCATAGGAAACCCAAATTCTCTCTTCCTCAGCTGTACAGTGCCACTTCCCATTCTCTGTGCTTGGGTCTGTAATGCTGGTGAAACTGTTGTCTTTCACAGATAGATCTGTGAGTTTGCCTTCTTTGCAACAGCAGCAGATACATCTTAATTTCTACTGGATTTGGGGAACGTGAATTTGAAAATTCCTGTGCATTGTTTCCTAGCAGTAATTATGTGGGAAGGCTGTTCAGTCTGTTTATGGGCTTTACCCTTCCTCCATAAATTTTTGAATGGCAGTGGGGAAGAGAAAGTGAAGGAAGGAAGGTGGAACAGTGGAAAGAGCTGTTTGCTCAGTGGCAGTTCTTGCCAAGGATGGCAGATGCTGAGAGGCTCCACTGGGAATGCAGAATGCTGGTAAGAATTCTGAATCAGGGGGATGAGGGTACTGAAGGCTTCATTACCCTGCTGACATTAAAATACACATGCATCACACAAGCTTCACAAACTTTGCTTACATCAACAAAAGGTATTCCTCACACCAAATGAAAAAGAACATTAGCTCAACACTCTGATGTCCTGATTCACAGTGCAGGCAGGCTGAAAGGACATGGGGGAGGGATAAAAAGCACAGAAACAGAGGGAGAAGGGAAAATAAAACAACTTAGAGATAAAGAGAAATTTGTGAGGGAGGAGAAGTAGCAATTATATGGAACTCAGGTGGCAGTAATAGTGAAGAGACTTGGGCAAGGGAAGAATAACATGAGGGGAGAGGAACAGTGTGAGGAGATGGATAAGGGTGGCTGGATGGTCTCCTTGTTTGTTTTAAAGGAGAAGTTAAAAAATCACTGAGGAAGAGCTAATTATTAGAAGCACTGAAAGTGATCCAGTGAAGAGAATTTGGCAAAGGAGAAAATAACTGTTGGGGAAAGAAGTTTTTGGAGGCAGAGGATGCTGAGAAGAATGGACACCTCAAACACTGGAGTGCAGTGAAACCCAAGAGACTTCACATCCCGAGGAGGCTGGTGCAACAGAGGATGGAGATCTGCTAAGTGTTTGAGAAGGTATCTAACATCAACAAGGGAGAGTAGAAAATGTCAAGGTAAGATGTTTGTTTGTTTGTTAAGGAAATGGAGTGGAAGTGACAAATAATATGGATCTCTGTCTTTTCTGGTGGAGTAAGTGGCCCTTCTGTGGGAGAAGGGAACATAACTTGTTTTTTCTCATGAGGTAACATTTTGGTCAAGCCTGTTTAGATCAGCAAGAATTGAAAGACTATTTTATGACTTTGTGGTGGATCTGTTTGGGAAGGGAGGAGTACGGGTTTAGCACTATTCAAACCTTGCTGTTCATAGCCTTGCACTGAGCAATGCTTTTCTGTCACATTAACCTTGAATTTTTATAAGAGGGGCTCTCTTCTCATTAGATTTAAAAGAACTATACAGGAAATATATATAAGGTATTTAGTGTATGAATAAAGTAGAGTTGTCTGCTCCACTGTTGGGGCTTCTGAGCAATTTTGTGACTGAAACACAGTAACACAATATTTGATGCAGTTGGGTTCTCTGTAGACAATATTTGAGCTATTTTCTTCCAAAAATAGCTCTGGTGTTTCTACAGAAGCCTGACTCTTCTAATTTAAAAATTATTAATTTTTTGCCTTGAAAATAAATTATTCCTCAAGTAAATATATGGAGAGGACAGTTTTTGTCTTCCCCAGAGAGGTTTACTAAATCACTTTGGATATCTTTCTAAAAATAAAAAAGCTGCTTCTGCCACTTTTGCTTTAGTTATAGCAATTGCCAGCAAAGATCATACCAAACACAAAAATCTTGTCTTTTTTTTTCCAGAATTCCCCAGTAGGCACATTATTCCCAAAATGTCTCTTATTTGTTCAAAGGCTAAATATTAGCTTTAATTCCTGATGCGTAGCAGCGGGTTTACTCATTATAAGGAGTATTGAATCTCACTAAGAGAAAAAGTGTAATAGTTGGAAGATTTTTCAAACTTCACTAAAGCATTTCAAGCAGTTTTTTATAAAACTAGGATAATCCATAGTGTTTGGGTTGTTTTTTTTTTTTTTAATTAAGATTTATCTGATGGGTTAAATCTCAATTCCTAGAACCATACACTAATAGGAGCTGTCGGCACTAAGGAGGGTGCTGGTAATTTTAGAGTTTGTAGCAGCAAAAGGATATTTGAAAATGTTACTCGAATGTGCACTGAAGTCAATCGATTGAGCCACCCCAAAGCCTGCCAAGTCCAGTAGCCAATCTTGTGCTCGGGTCTGGCTCCAGGCTGGGGCTCCCTCTAGTGCCCCGTTCCTGCTGCGCTGGGACAAGCGTGTCCTGTGTGCACCCGCGGGATGCAAAAGGCCGGGATGGGGACGGCACCCTGGCTCACTTCCTGCCGTGGTGACTCCGTGCTGGGGACCACCATCCTTCCTTCGCAGCGAGCCAGTGGGAGGGAAAGACCAACAAGCTACAGACCTCAGTACTCCTCTGAGAATCAAATGACCATGTGATTTAGCTGGATGTTTAAAGAGCTCTCCACAATGTTTGTTTTCTAATAAGACCCCAAATTTGATGGACAGGATGGTGATGAGGATACAGGGAACACCCTCTCCTGCTGTGTGGACTGAGGATTGTGCATGCACTTCAGCACTGTCAGTGCTTGTGTGCTGGGAAGAGCGAGGTTCAGGTGTCACTTCTGTGAAGGATACTCCTTAAGACCATTGCAAAGATCAAAACCAACTTCTCTCATGTGTTGCTACAATTCCTGGAAAATAATTTGGGGTCTTGAAGCTTGGGCAGATGGTACCTGTAGGACATAATCTCTTGTTTAAATGTGGAAGATGCTGAGCTTGTTCGAACCATTCTGAGTTCTGGTTCTTCGGGCCTTCCCCCCATGGAGGCAGGACAAGGTTCATTAATGGCATCCTGCATCACTTCAGCTGTGAACTTTTCTTACCTGAGCAGTAGATAAACATTACAGTAGACTATTGTGTACACATTTAGCTCTTTGAGAATATCCCAGATGATGTTTTTGAGGAAGAAATTCCAGAAGTAAATGTTCAATAGGGGTTTCACTGGCCTTGCACCAACAAAACAACCACTGAGTGTGTGTGCTTGTGTACAAGGGATGGATATGCTCAGAGGGGCTGCCTGGGAGAGCTGAGTGCTCATTCTACAAAGCCACTTCTTTAGGAAAGATCCCACTGAGCCAGGCTCAGTCTCTGAGGCTCAGACCATCGCAAAGAATCCTTGGGAATAGTCCTGTTCCATGGGCAGAGCTGGCAGCACTGTTGAAAAATGAGGTACAGTTGTCAGCAGTTGGGTCCCAGCCCATATTCTTCCTGATGCAGTCACACACAGGACAAGAGGCCAACTCCAAAAGCCTCAGCTGAAGGACAGGGAATGACACAAAAGGCACATGTGAGGTCACTGCTCTGCCTAAACAGAGACTGAACAAGTCTTTGAAGTGTGGGGTGAAATCAATTTTAAGCTATTTCCATGAATTATAACATGCACAAATGCCTTTATCTGTGTAAGCATCCAGTTTGTCTTAGTGACATTCTCTACTGCTGAGCCTGAGTTATTGAAGGTAACAGAGATTTATTTTCCTTAGATTTAAATGTTTCTTTTGTAATTTGTATTTGCTTTGTTCTTTTGATGAAAAGGCACCATCCACCTTCTCAATGCCTTTTAAGAACTTTCTGTCAATGTTCCCCTCCAGATTAATTTTCCTTTACTGGCAGAGCAAGCTGAAGTTCAAAAAACAACTCCTACTAAAACACATAGCAAGGTGTTTTGATAGGAAAAATAGGGATATACTACTCTTTAAAGCAAGGTCCTTTCTTTCTGATTATGACTCCACTATATTACCATGCAGCCCCCTTTTTTTTTTTTTTGCAGGAGGTTGGCTGTACACTATCCATAGAATTTGGCAGATTCACTATTCAAATAAGAACTGATGGCTACTAATTTAGGAAAATCTCACTTAAATGGAAAACCTTCTAAATAGAATTTGTTAATGGGCTTTGTAACTAATTGGAAAACAAATCCCAGGGGGTCTGCACCTGTTCTCAAATAGAATTGCAGTTCTTCTTCCCCTCTGCAGAATGACTCCATGCTCAGACCATGTTCCCAATATTTTCTCCTTCCTCACCTCACTTCTAAAGAAATTTGATTAAAAACCACATACCTTTAAAACAAACCTGTAATAGTTAAGTCATCTAAAGGAACAATAATTAACACAAGGTATTTTTGATGGTGGGTTGAATGTGACACTTGCCAAGGTGCAAGATGGGGTTGTTATTCCTCAGAGTGATGACCAGTCAGTATTATGTGCACGGTGAGTTGGGGCTCTCACTTCAATTCTTGCTGATTTAATGTTGTCACAGTTGTCAGTAGATGGCTCTGAGGATGCTCAGTCAGCACTTAGTTCATGGGGGAAAGTGTTTGGGGCTGTTACCTGTCTAATTCCATGAGCATTGAAAGGAGAGATACTGCTTTTAAATAATTTGTGGTTATTTTGCCCAGGATTACAAGGAAGAATTCAGTGAGTATTTCAATGAACATGGCTTTAAAAATGGTGTTAGGCACTGTGACAAAACCATTTGGCTTGGATGTTGGTTGCACTACAGAAGCTTTCCAGGCACAAGGATGTAACATATAAGACCCACTTCAAAATTCTTTGATTTTTTCTCAAGTTAATTTTTTCCTTTTAAAATATAATTATATTGTGCACCTGCTACCATTTTATGTAAAGGCTGTGCAATGAGTACATTGAAGAGGAGGATTCTCTCTGTGGCAGGAGCTCTTGCTCAGCCCAAGTACAGGGAGACTCTGGCACACCCCCAGAGTTAGAGTCAGCACCTCCATCAGCACCCCCTCCCCGTGGCAGGAGCAATTCCCAGCCCCTCACTCCCTCACAACCACACTGTGTGTGCCTGCTCTGGCAGCTCCCTGGGGCCATGGGTGCCACCAAGGGTGACAGTCACACACTTCCCCCACCACACTGAAAATCCATGTGATGGCTCAGAAACTCAGCTTCATTCACACCACTTGAATTTCACATTGCTGTGCTGAATGGATTTGATGGCAATCTGGAGGCTCTAAATTTGGACTGTTACATACTCTTATAGAGGAGAGCTATGCAAGAGATACAGAAATGAGAAATTGAATGAGCTTCATCATTTCATTTCTCTCACCCTGCTTCTCATGCTGTCTTTCCCCTCTGTTTGCTGGCATTCTATCAAGCAGTTTGGAGTAATGACTTAAAGGTGTAAGAGAATGAACCCAAGATGCAGTTCTGGACTGTCAGTGGACAGAGAGCAGACATGAGCAGGAAAAAGGTCTCCACTTCCCTCTGCATATTCATTCCCTGGGAAGCAGAAAGCGGCTGAAAGCAAAGGTGAGGATAAATGAAAAGACAAGACCGAGGGAAGGGGGAATTATTCAATGCAGCAGTGACATTTTGGTTCACTGAGAGTCTAAAAGCAGAGGGACGTTACAGAGAAGACTGGAGTGCAGCAGGGAAATGCTCCACTGCCAGATGCTCCAATGCCTGCAATATGGCAGGGGGTATCCTGCATTAAAAGCTGTCAGAGTGATGTGACCTCCTGAGTTGCTGGGTAATGGCCATGTGACATGGCTATAACAAAGTATTTCCCAGTTGCAGAGCTAGGCAGGATAACACACTCTGCTGTGCTGTACATCGAGAAGAGAAACTGCCTCTTCTTTCCATTAGAAGGCAGCTGGTGTCTCAGTGAAACTGCAGGTTGGAAAATGTGGGACATCTACCAGGATATATTACTGAAGAAAGAGTATATGGGAAATTGAGGCTGGGAATCTCTTTTGCCTAGCAACAGAGCCTGAGATTTGTGCCCACCAGGGTTTTGAGCCATATCACCAAGTTTTCTGGCAGCCAGAGAGCAAATGGGATGCTCAAGCATCGGGACATGAGGCTCTGCGTTGAATGTTGCCGTGCTCAGCGATCGCCTCAGTGATGACGTAAGTGGTGATCATATTTAGCTTTTACACAGTTTAGCTTTAAAATGGTGTTAGAACCAGTTTACAGAGAGTGACACCAACATCAAAACTGCTTTTGCAAAAGATTGAGAAATTTGGCATGAATGAGAATACAATGTGCCTATCATCCCTTATCAGCCTAATAATAAAAGCAGGGTTTGGAGCCTTTAACATTTCTGAGGTGAGCCCCCTTCCACCAGCCTTTTAAAAATAGGAGGTGACTCAGTCTGTAACAAGTTCCTCCATGCTGGCAGCTTCAGATTAACCTCTTGAGGAGAGGAGGGAGCACATGTGTTTCCTGGTAAACCATTAGGGGCATTGCTGCTGCAGTGCTTGGTGAGCTGTGTGAGAGCAAAGCTGAATGCTTCAAGGGCTTTCTCAAAATAGTAAACAGACTGGTACAACAAATGGAGTTACTTGTCACTGGTATGGGAATAACAGCTCTGAAGGGGGTGGGTTTGTGCAGGTGTGACCTGTGCTCTTTAGTCACCTTAGGTCTTACAATAAAGACCAAAAACCAGACCTTTAGTGATTTAGCTGTATCCTGACAAGCGGAGTTGCAGCAGGATCGGCATCTGCCAGTCGGTCCTTCAGTTGCCATGGTAACTCCCTAGGATGGGGTGCACTTCAGAAAAATGCAACTTCTGGGCTAAACTGTGGGCTGGAGGATGGCAGATGGATGGGATTCAGCTGCCTCAGAGGGTGGTACTCCACAGCCAGACATTCAGATTTAGATATCTACCCAGGTGGTCCATTTGGCACATCAGAAGCAACATTTATTTTAAACCATCAATTTGTTCCCAGATTTGCTCACTGAGCCATGAAACATGCAGAGCTAGATGAATTCCCATGTAATCCAAGCCTGCCTGAAAGCCTTGTGGATTGCCCTGAGCAAGGGACTTGATGAAGCCATGGCGCTTTCTCATGAGCAGCCAGCAGAGCCAAGGAGAGCTTCCCATTTTGCTGGGAAGTTAAGCTGTCTGGCAGCCTGACACACACCCAGAGCCAAGGACTTGGGATCCAAACGCAGCTGCGAGCTGGAATTGCTGTTGTTGGAATCACTGCACCCCTCTCAAAACACAGGCAGTGTATTTCCTTACAGAAATGTTTTGAAAACTAAATGTCCTTAGAATTTTCTGTTCACAAAACAATTTGAAATGAAGAAAGGAGAGAAGAAACGTCCTGTTCCAACATGGCACAGGACCATGTTTTAACAAGAACATTTCTTGCAAGGGTTTGTCAGCCAGCTGGAGTGCACACAGCCTGAGGATCTGGGAACCTCCTGGATCTAAAGCAGAAATCAGGAGAAAAACTAACAAACCAGCCAACCAACCAAAATAACCAGCAGCACTGGTGTAGCAGAAGTCAACTCAGTTTTAAACAACTGCTGCTGTAGGTTGGGGCATTTTGTGAACCACATTTATTGTGGCTCCTTTACATACCGTGTGCAGTGGTAAGTCCACCATAATAGTTGTGCTGTTATATTAAATTAATTTTCCAAGATTGTTTTCAGAAACATGATATGCCTTGGTATCCATGAACAACTTGTGTGTGCCACTTTTTGCTGCACTGCTCGGCTATCCTGTTGCTTTCTACATGCAGCATTGCTTAAATTCTTCCTGGTTTGCAGGTGTCTCAGGTTAAGTTCATTGGATAACAGATTCATCATCATTCCAAGGTAAAGAATTCATATCTGAATATACTTTTGATGAACTAACTAGATTATGAACAATGCACTCCATGCTTTCAAAAATATAAATAAATTTTAGGCTGAGCAAACAAACAAACATTTATTGCAGACAGAATATTTCAATTCTTACTGATATTTTCATTTTCTAAGGAAGAAGAGGAAGCGAAAACTTTTCCCATGCCTTTTTTTTCCCCTCTGCAAAGAAATTTCACATTTCTAATTAGGACAGAGCAAAGGGAAATGAAAATCTATTTCAAGAGATGATTCTTCCTGTAAACAGTGTCTGGGCACTTCTGCCTCATCTCATTGCATTTGGGCTGTCAGATGAGCACGATAAACAAGGCATCCTCTAACCTCTGTTAAGCTGTTCTTTTTTTCTGTTGAAATAATTGTCAGCTCTAGTCTTTCCCCACATGTCACCAAAAGAGTTCCTAAATGACAAGTATGTGAGAGCCTTGGTTTAGCTGCAGATAATTTTATCTTCTCTTTTCTGACAAAAATTGCATGGGCTAAATTTGGACACTATTGCAGAAATATTATTTTGTTTATCTTTTGTTTATTTTAAAGTTGTTCAACATTTATTTATTTAATAGTATTAAGTAAATAAATTAAGCTCCATTTATTTACTTAAAAGTATTTATTAAAGAGAGACAGTGTAGGGGTTTTTTTTTTTAACCAAAGTATCTAATTGTTCTGTCAAGGAACATAATAAATGTTAGCAATTTCTAATGCATTTTCCTGGCTTTACAAGAACATTAAAACACCATCAGATTCACTGGCTGAAAAACATAGACTATGAAGAAGTTAATTCAGTCTTCAGGGGAAAAAAAATCTTTTTTGTTTACTTGGAAAAAAACATAATTAACTTCAGAAATCTTTGAGTTGGCTTCTCTTCCTTATATTACATATGCAATACATGGATAAACACTGGAATCCTATCAGCAGCTTCCACCAGTGTCCTCTGGATTTACCAAGTTGTACCTGAAGTTTCTCATCTCTGGACTGGGTTTTCAAGAACATCAGCTCCAAAATGGCACAACCAGGGAGGTCCCTTTGCTAATGGACAAAGCAGAAAAGGCAGGGAAGGGGAGAATTAAAAGCAGCCCTTCCTCCAGGTGAGTGAACAAAAATGACCCCATAATGGCAGCAGAGGGAGGCTTCTCCTTTCTCTACATAATTCACCGTGCATCACTTTGGGCTCTGCCATTGTGAACAACACATGGTCTTGTTATGGAAAAAAAAAAAAAATGCAGTTACCAGCTGAGAGATGCACTGCTTTTAAAGGCTGTGGGTTTTGAGCCATAAAGGATGGTGGGTTTGGGATGGTCCATTTGTTCTGGGCTCCATTTCATCTGTTTGTACAGTACAACCTGAAACATCCAGGATAAATGTGCCAGGTTTTTTTCATTTATCAACATCCTTGCTTGAGGGATGAGCACAGGGATCTTGTGTAGCTGAATCTGCAGATTCATTAATCTGCTTTGAGTATGTAGTAATCAAATTCTAGTCCTTTTTTATAGATTAATGTTCAATCCTATAACCAATATATACATTAAAGGGAGTTCTTAAAAACCAGCAGTTGAAATGAGGAATCAGCATTTCCATGAAAAGTGAAGAACACACCTGACTTCTTATTATATAACACAGACGGGAAAAAAAAAAACCAAAAATACACAACTCACTGCTTGCATGAGATAAGGTTTTTTGCTCAGTTTCACCTGAGAGATCATCAGCAGTATTTTTCTAGCCAGTGGGAAATTATGCAGCTTGATGTTTTTGCTAAACTGCCAGCTTTTAAAGGCAGAGGATCGAAATCCCACACCAAATCAAAACAAGTTTGGATCACCATTTTTTGATTTTTGTGAGTATGACTTGTTCATATCTTGGGGCTAGTAGATGTGCTACTCTCTCACATGAAAGGATCACTTGTCCTTATGCTCAGGGTACAGCATTTCACTAAATCACTGAGAAACTGCATGTTTCTTTTTTATTTTTAATAATCTCTAAGTTCTATTTGCTATACAATGATTTGCACATACATAATGATCTATCTTCAAGTAAGATAAACTCCTAGATACCATTTTCTCACATACTTCTATATTGATTGAAACTCTTCTCCCTCAGCTCCAAACAGACTAGAATTGTAATCTAAAAGGGGGATTATACTTATCAGTCCATATTTTTTATCTGTAAAGAGGAACAATTATGGCATTTTCTACTAGGATGTTTTTAATAGTTGAATTCAGGGTTGTTTTTCCTCTTGTTCACGGGATGTGCCCCGTTGGTTCTTTCTGCTGTAAAATGTTTATGGTACAGCATGCCTGTGCATTGTTTCTGGCCTGTTAAACATTGTCTACACAGAAAAGTCACTGTTTAATATCTGTACTGCTGATCTGCACCAAGACATTCATGTGATACAAGAAATTCAGCAGAGGTATGTTGATGTCAGCTGAATTCCTAATGCATTTTTGCTGTCATCCTCTTGCTGTTGTACCATTAGTTTGGGGCCAAAGTAGTAGCAGAGGAAGAAGTAAGTGGGAGACTGGTGTCCAAATTTAGTCTCCTGATGATTGCTTCTTGGAAAAAAAACCAAAAAAACCAACAAGACCCCCAACAAAACCTGTGGAAATAACAATGGATAATTTGAGTTATTGTTTCATGTTCCTTTCTTAGGACTTTCTTCATCCACTCCCAAGCAGAGTTGACACATTTTCTTTCACAGAGTTAAACTTCAGTCAGAAGACATTTCAGCCCTCATCTTAGGTATCCTCATTCCCCTTGGTGAACAGACATGTTTCTTCTCACTTTCTTTTGCTGTCTGCAGTAGCTGCAAGGCCAAGACTTGCTGAGTGAAGACAATTTCCAGGTCTGGTCTTTGATCAGACCCTCCGGAGCAACCCTGCTACTGCCATCTGAGGTAACTCCTGTGGCATGAAACATGGTCAGTGGAGCACCAAAAAATTACATGTGTAGAACCACTTGTGGTTTGTTTCCTTTTCTCCTTCTAGTTTCCTGTGTCTTGAAAGGAATGCTTGAAGAGATGGTAGTGTTTTCCTAACTGGGGTATCAGTTTAAAGGATTTTAAAGCTTGAAGGTGCCAGGAAAATCCTCTTGCTCCAGGCCACAGAATTTCTCTTCAGTTTTTAGCCACCGGCTCTTGCATTCATTTTTCTCTTAGATATAGACCCATGATAAATTAGAAGTCATCTCTGTGCTGGAATGGTCTCACTGCATTATTTGAATGGATTTTTGTTCTTCCAACACCTTATGAAAGGGAGAAGTTGGTACTCTGAAGCTGATGTGATACCCAGTGATGATGGCCATGAATTAGCACACCAATGCAACCACCTTCCTATGTCCAAAGAGTAAAGGATCAACGCTAGATTTTTATAGACAATTAGCTTTTAGAATTGCTCTGTCGTTACTTGGATTGGATAATGCATGTTTTCTTGGGACAGCTGTAATAAGGTTTCAGAAGAAAATGGAATGAGACAATGCAATTATCACCCATGATTACTCCTTTTATTCCTGTATTAGTCAGCTCTTGATGGGGGAGAGTTTCTTGTTTAGTGTTTCATAAATTATCTCCTGTTGTAATGGTTTTAATTCATTATATGAATCAAAGTGGTGGAGATGTCAGCAAAAAATAATCGTATTCCTAATATGATTTATCAAACACAGAGGACAGCTAATATGAAATGTATTGTGAGAGCCAAAGCTGGTACACCCTGATAGGTAAGGAAATGCACACTACAAATAATAATTATGTACTGAAGGGTACAGAGGAAGACCACGTTCACAGCAGAAGACGAAGCACACGTTGAGCTTACAGATACATACACATAATGCCTTTGCATTTTATGCATGGTGCTCTTGGGACACTGTTCAGTGCCTGCAGCATTTGATTCCAGCTTTCAGCAACTGTACTCTCAGATATCAACAGTTTTACATTTTCTGCCAGAAAGCTGGAAAATGGAAAATCTGTGGTCATGGCTGGCCAGTGAAAAAGGTACCACGACTTTTCAAGCTACTGCCAAAATCAGCTACATCAAGAACAGGATTTTCTAAGCCTGTTCAATGTCTCTGAGCCAGCGAGTCACCTCCCCATCTTTTCTTTCAGTAAAATGGGTCCCCAGAGGCAACACGCAGCTCTTTCAGTATCACATATGTTTTCTCCAGGAAAAATACTTTAATTCTCCAAAAATCCCAATGGACTTTATTTATAATTTACAGATATATTTTAACATAAAATTTTTATAATTAGTGGTTTCAAAATGATATCCCTAGTTTGGCATGTTGTACCTCCTAATAAATACTGTTTTCTGGAGACTTACATGTCTCATTTCTCTCCAGATGACTGAAGCTAGCAAGAGCTCATAAACCATAGGAAAATAGACTTGAAGAACATTTAATAATCCAAATCACCTTCTTCAAGAACAATTAGTGAAGAAAATATATTTTCTTGTTAGAAGCTTGCAAAGATACTGAACAGCTTTGAATGAACTGGCAGCCAACTAAGACTTGGCTGAGCAATAGGAGAAAATAAACAGAAGAGAAAGAAAAACATATCCAGTTAAAACTACTTGGATCTGCTAACTACTGACAGGGCAAGAGAACTTAAAAAAACAAACCCAAAAACCAAAACAATACTTTAGGGCAGCTTTTTTAAATTATGTTAGTCCTTCCAAACCAAATACTGGGAAAAGTCAGGCGGTTGTTTAGCTCATTTTGATTTTTAATTTAAAGGGAAGAACTGATCCCCAGCACCTCTCCCTACAAGATGTGAAACATGAAGGAATGCCAAGAAGGTCATGATTATCTATCCTTTCACTCCTTTTGTCAAGTAGACAGCAAATTCTGTGTTATACTGAGCTTCTGAGACAGTGAAACTGAAAATATGCTGTCCAGATTAAATCTGGGTAAAAGTAACACTTTGTGATTAGATTGGTAATAAACAAGGTATTTAGTGTGATTCAATACAATGTGCTTTAGTATTTAGTGTAATTAACAACTTTTGAAAAAGAAACCTGTCTTGGTTAAACAAGAATTGCAAAAAAATTCTAACTTTTAATGCAAATGGAATACAACTGAGCTTCTGTGACCTTATTTTAATATAGCATCTTACCCACCAATGCACTTCATATAATACAACCCTCAAATTTGGAAGACTCTGTCTGCGCCTAAACAAGGAGAAATCAATTAAGTTCTGGATGAATTTGCAGACTTAAATCTGGAAGAAAGATGGGGCTTGAGAGAGTGGGAGCTGGGAAAGAGGCACACAGGGTTGTGTAAAAAAAGTCTGGGCAAGGGAGAAAGGAGTGCACAAGGGCTGTGCCTCTGTGAGAGGGAAGCTGTGTGGTTAAGAATAAGGCACAAGGAATGCAAATGTATTTTTAGTCGAAATCAGAGCCACCTTTTTAAGTCTATGACCAAATTATTCAGGCTCCTCTTACGTGAGGCACCAACTACCCTGGGGACTTAACCCTGTGGTGACAAATGAGCCCATGAACTGGTTAAAAAGCACAGTCATATATTGTTGAATTTCAGGGTTGTACATGCAGGAGTTTTCTCCTGGTTTTACTATCTCCACAAGATGCACCAAAACTTGCAAAGATAATAGTAAAACAGCATGTTATTTCTAGATTTCCTGAACTGAGGAGCTGCACAGGAATATTAAGGTTTCTGTGGGCTGGGAATGTCAGCTGGGAGCAGGGGAACCACTCAGATGTGACGCTGGGGAGCTATTTTGAGCACCAAGAAGCCGATAGCTGCACAGCGAGTGGCAAGGAATTTGCAAGGTGGATGTGGGTGAGAATTCCCGTGCATGTGGATCAGGCAGAATATTGCTAAGCTGATTGAAAACAGGATTTTGAACAAGTTACAGTCCCTTCAGAAGAAAGGACATACTAAAATCACTGTTAAAGTTGGGGGCTTTGGGTTTTTTTTTACCTCTGTGGGATTAGAGGATTTATTGCTCCATAGGGGGTGAGGAGACACAACCTGCTGGGCATGGCTGCTCTTCTAACTCTAAATCAAAAGACTTTTTCAACCTTAGTTTGCAGGAGTTCAGCCCATTACCTCTGAGAAAATCTGTTTGTTCTCTGGTCTACATTTAGACAGTGCAAACTTTGTTCTTTCTCCTTGTGCTCCACCCAAGTACCCCTCATTTTAGTCCAAGCTGCTGACTTGACTTTACTGGATTCCTGCTATCTGCAGAAATAGCAGCTATATCCCTGTGGTTCAAAAAGTGACAAGACAGTTAATGGAAGAGTTGATTAAGTTTTACAGGCCTCCCAAAGCCAAATGATTTCAGACTATACTCCACTCATACTGCAGGCAGCTTGGGCTAATTAACAGGTATTTTGGGAGTCTGCTCACCTTCATATTTTCTAGATCCTACTAGGTAAGAGTATCCAGGCTATGATAATAGCACTTTTCAAAACCCTCTTAAAATACAGGTGTGGCTGAAGAGCTGAACATTAGGAATGGCTACTCTTCTACCCTTACTGCAGGTTTGCAGCTAGACACTCATCTCTGTCACGGAACAGTTAGTGGCTAGAAATGATCTTGGAAAATGTGAGAAGCAAGCAGGAACACTGATGCTGAAAAGAAATCAGGAAGTTGCAAAACTTGAAAATTGGAAGTTGTGAAGTGAATAGGATAAAAAGAGAATAATCATTGACAGCCAGGGAAGCAAATGCTCATGAAAGTGGCAGAACAATCAGGTAAAACAGCACCAGAAATGTCTCCTTTCACTTAGCAGTCACTGTTAAAGGATGCTGCAGGAAAACCAGGACATGAACTGTCAAAGAATACAAGGTCCCATGAACCTGCCTGAGACCCATGGAGAGAGCTTCAGAAGACATGATCGATTTTGTTGTCGTGGAGTCACCAGCTAATTTATTGAAAATCACAAAGTAGAGTGTGTGGAAGGGCAATTTTTCAAAGATTAGAAAAGTAGAGCACTTCAAAGCAAAGAAAATGAAGCCATTTAAAAAGCATGGAGAGAACACTAGGAAATGGAAAGGTAGGGGGACAGTTTAAGTGCAAAATAGATTACCTTCCCCTAAGGTGTTGCACAAACCAAGCTCTTAGCACAACTGACATCTCTATAGAAAACTGAATCTTCTGAAAGCTGGGAACATCTACCAGATCACAAATTACTTAGAAAATAACTGCTTTAGTGGGTTTCAAGAAAAACTAACAATCCTTTCATGTATAGACAGTGGGACGGACAGATTGTGAGATACTGGAACCTCCATCTGCTCTCACAATAAAGAAAAATAAACACCTGTGGTTTTCCTTGGAGGGAGTACAAATTCTGCCTCCTTTTCATGGTGATGCTGCAGCATAAGACCAGTCATTGATCAAGTAAGAATTACCAAGACTCATTTCAGGAGTTAAGTACACCTTAAAAAACAAACACTATCAACAACAGAGCTTGTACCAAGGATCCACTCCAAACTGAACCTCTCATTCTGTGATATTCTCCAGATTTTTATGTTACAGAGGGGCAGTGGCAGGGAATGCCGGACTCTGGCTGTTCTCACCAGCTTTTCCTTCACTGAAAGGCACATCTTCCTGTCTAGAGTGAGTGGTGCTTCTGCAGCTGCTGAGGGGTTATGTTACTTCCAGGGAATGATCTTTCACAGCTTCAGGGTGCTGCTTCATGTCCCACACCTGCCTGGCCGGAGTCTTGTCCCTCCTCCCTGCCTGCCTGGGAGCCGCCTGCGCCTCGACTGCAGTGCAGCCCACGGCTGCAGGAATGAGGCAGGAGTGAGAGCAGCAATGCCTCCCGTGGCTTTTCAAGTGCTCAGAATGACTGGTAGCCCGTACAAATAAAACACCTGACAGCAATGAGCAACTGCCCCCCACGCTTGCTCACACAGGAGCTGGCAGGGCTCGGTGCAGTAATGCACAGAAGGAAGGGAAGAAGGAAGAAAGGAAGGAGAAATAAACTTCTGTCATCAAACTAGGGAATTCAAATGTTCTCAAAGGTGATCTGTGCAAAATAGCTGCCAATTCCAATTGGTTGCCTGTAGTGTTTCTCTCCGTCTCAAATTCTGCTTCTCCTAGCCCCATTCAGTCTAACTATTGTAGGTACAAGCATTTTTTTTTACATGGATAACAACTACTGTCTTCATAAAAAAAAAAAAAAGAAAGAAAAGATGTTTTGTCACTGTAAGTGCGTAAGACAACTGGAGATGATTCATGAGCTTTTACTTCAGCATGACTATTGTTGCATCCTGACCTATACTGCCTGTTTTAATTTGAATTCTCTTACCTGCATGGTACAAATCATCCCTTTGTCTTGTGTAAGATCTTAGAAAAACTAGGATATTCCAGTGTAATGAAAATGCATTATTTTGATGACAAGGCCAATAATCACACCCCCCACCTAATCCTTTTCTATACTTGGTAGGGCTTGCTGAGAGTTACAGCCTTTACTTGAGTAGCTCTGTTCTGGGCAGGAGAAGATGAAAGTGAGAAATTCTCTTGTAAAAACACGTCCCTGAGAGAAAATTTAAGGCAAAGAGGATGTTCAAAGTGTAAACAAAAGTGTGAATCATTGCCAGTGGATGTTAAGCTTCATGACTGCTATTTACTTCAATCTGCATAGCTGCACTTTCAGGCTGACTTTAGGTGACGAGGTACAATCTTTCTAAACCCTGGATTTTCCTCCAATAGATAAGGCTTCATATCAGCGCATTGCTGATCTAGAGTTTACTAAAGAAAAGTATTTAGCAGCAGTGATACAGCTGCCTACCTCCCTCCTGCTGTAGTATTTGTCTTAATAGATGGGTTTTTTACACCGGTTTTATACAGACTGGAGTTAAGATCCTGCAGGATCAGGGAACTGACAATAGAAGGGCTGGAAACTCCATGGACACCAAGCATGATGTTTGCCCAGCTCCCAGCTACAAATACCCTGAAAGTAGCTTTTCAAACAGCTTTCCCTGCCCAATGCTGAAAGCCCTGCCGGCTGCCCAGGGTTTAATAATTGACCCCATCTCTGTTGCACTGAATCGTGATATGCTGGACTCTACACTTTTCTCTATTGCTGAACACCTTGATCTGCAGCCTGAAAAACGAAGAGAGGTAGATGAAGCATTGTGAGAAGCAGAAAAGAGAGAAATGATTGTTTTCACTGAGACAATCAGAATCAGTTTCTTTTTTCCCCTGACATTTCACAAATTGCAAAATGAAGCCCTGAGCTTCTTGCCTCTTGCTCAGAGCTCTCAGGGTGCAGCGGGATGACACTCACATGATGCAAATGGGGATGCTCTCACCACACGTATTTTCAGCATGATTTTTTTTACAAACACCTATGAATAAAACCCCTCACTGTCACCACTGGTGGGAGGCACCCACCCCCCCCAGTAATCCATCAGCGCACGTCCATGGGGTGTGTTTGTGAGACGCCGCTGGAGCTGGGAGTCGAGGGGTGTGGATTGAGGCTGCTGACTATAACTCTGGGTGTGTTGGAGACTGCCTGCTCTGGGGCTGGGAGATATCTCCTGCTGATCAGGTGAGTTACACAGCGGTGTGCATTGATAACAGCTGCACGTTGTCCTCTGTGTGCTGAGCGAAGCTCCTTTGTTACAGGAAAAAAAATCCACTTCAGAAATACTGGAGAAGTTTCTTAGAATCCCTGAGCCTGTTAAAACCCAGGGCTTTGCTACAGGTTGTAAGTGTTTAAACGCAGTGTTTATTCAAAAAGAGACATAAAGCCAGTGCCCCTAAAAATTAGCCTAATTTTTGACTAGGACCACCCAAAGTCAAGTTTCTGTTAGCTCATGCTTCTGGAAATGTCTCAGCCAGAGTTTGCACGTACATTCCTCCATCAAAACAGTATTAATCACACTCCTGCCATCTCAGGGTGCTGGAGTAGCTCTGCATTTCCCAAGCTCTTTTTTTTTTTTCATATACTCCAAGTCCACACACTATGGTTACCACCTTAGGAATACCTAGCAAATCTACCATCTTCCTTCTGAACACTGTAGGTCGAGAACAGGCTGTAATTTAACAGTTGGCAGACCCACACTCCCTGTAAAACAAAACTTTATTTACTCGTTTTTTTACTCTTACTTTTCCACTCTATTGGAAAATCTTAAACATAACCGCTCAGAACTAATGAAGTAGGAGGCAAACAAAATCACATTTCTTATCTGAAGAATTTTCACACCTGACAACTTATAAGTTTGGGGGCAAAATGCCTGCTACGTTGGCCCTCGCCAACATAGTTGCTAGGAATGCCTTGTGCTAAGGCGATCAGATTAGAAGTAAAAAAAAAGGATGTGGGCTGTAAGGAGCCTCCTCCTCTTCTTAATATGTGCTGCAGAGTGATGCCACCTGCATCAGGTCACAGATGTCAGTGCAGATGGTGTGTCACCTTATGTAACCTGGCAGGGGCCAGAGGATACTAGGACACGGTGTCTGGGTCAGGTTATACAACTGTGGAGGATGTGTTTCAGCCTGACACAACCCAGCATGTGGGCTGGGGCCTGTGTCACCCAACGTGCAACGTGAATTACAAGGACTTGGAGAAATTGGGACCTCTTCCAGTCAATAGATTAAAGTATGTAAGGTCTCCAATACAAGAAATTCTCAAGTAAATAAGGACCAAAACAAAGCACAAAGAATGGCACTCAGAGGTGGTGGCAGCAGCATGTTCAGGATGAGTACAAGGAGGGAGGTGTTCATCCCTGCACGGGGTAAGGAGGCTGTGGAGCTCCCTGCTGCAGGCTGCTATGGATGCTGCTGCCTCGGGCTGTGGCCAGGAACCATTCCTGAGCAGACCCCTCCTGCGTACTATCAAGAGCTAAAACAATCTTAATGTACATAAACTAAATAGGCTACTCCCAATACTAAATTATTTGTAAGCAGCTGTGCTCATTTCTTACTAATGAAGGCCTTCAAGATTTTCCCACAGTCTCATTTCCGGTAAGTCAATCTAAACTCCCTCTGTTGCCCTCCCTTCCTTCTTGTCATACTTTGTGAAGCTGCTACCTTTATTTCAACTTTAAATGGCTTCCAGTGGTCTCTTGCACCATAAAATATACCGAGGATTATTGAAAGAATTAAGATTACAGTCACCATAGCCTGTTTTATTTTTGAGCGAAGGGGCTGGAAGTGAATCTCTGTAAGTAACATCAGCGAAGGTACTTTGAAGAACACCAGGCTGCTGGACATGGACTCGTGATGTGGAATCCTCCTGAACATTTGGCCAGCTTCACAATCACTTCCCCCCCGCCACTGCTGCTGCCTCCTTCGCTTTTAATCATCTTATACTTTCTGCCCACTGGCCTTTCGCCCCACACCGCCTTCCACCGCGCTCCCTCAGGTGCGCTAAGGGGCCTGCCTGCCCTCCAGGGGCTCTCCCTGCGCTGCCACCAGCGGCAGCCATTTTCCCTGCTTGCCCCCCACCTTCCCCAGCCCTTCTCGCCCCTCACCACCTTCCCCACCGGAGCCGCGGGCGGGACGGGGCATCTCCGCCCTCATCCTCCCCTCCCAGAGGGAGCCCCGAGCCGCGGCTGCCGGCGGGGTTGCGGGTGGGGCGGCGGGCGCTGCCATCTCGCGGCCGCTCGGCGGGAACGGCCGCCATGTCGGAGCGGGAGGGGCCGCGCTGCCTGAGGGAGCTGCTGGGGGCGTCCGTGGGGAGACACCCGCGGTTTAGCCGCGTATACTGGAAATGTGTTGCAAAACGTGGAACATGTAAAAATTTTATTAGGAAGGGATGTTCTCTGATGTTTGAGACTTGTAATCTTTCAAGAGTACTCAACAAGAAAGGTGATTTAATCCGTGAAACAGAGAGCAAGCGCCAAGTGATGCCCAGGTGTTAGAAAGACAAATGAATTGTCCGTAGAATTGCCTTGTTTAGGTTTAGGGCTGGACGTGTTTTAACGCTCTGAGATGTTGGGGCAGGTTAACAAAGCTCGAGAAGAAGGATGTGGCACTGATAGCGGACACAGAGAATGCAGAATTTACTGACAACAAGGACACTTGTCAGAACCCACAAGGTAAGGAAGAAACCAATAAAGCCAACTCAGCAGTTGTGTTGAAATCAGCTTCAGCTGATTAAAAGGGGCAGGGGCAGATCGCGACCACGACCGACCCAAAAGAGGGGAAGGACTGAGCTTATGGACGAATTAGAATTGGAAGCGAGAGAATCATTAACCAAGGGAAGACAGAATGCTGATAAATAACAGAATGTATGTAACTTGTAGCCAGTGAATCCTAATTCCTTTGTTTGCTAATACGTATAGTACTGAAGATTTTTGATAGTTGGGGTGCTTGATTTGTGGAATACCAGGGAGCAGCCAGGTTTGTACAGCTCTGAAATAAACATCAGTGTCTCTCTCAGTGTGTAATTATTAGTGTGTTGCACACTGGGTAATGAATCTGATTTTGTGGACAACAAAGGGGTTTGTGAAATAGTGGGCAACCCTGGGGTTTTTTCCCCACGAAAGTAAAAACGGGACAAAAGGAGCGTTGGTTGGTCTTGAGTCCCATGTCACCACTGAAGGGTGAGGAGGCAGAACTGGAAGACCTGTCGCTTTGGATTTCTCTGTGTGACTTTTTTTGTCTTACAGAAACACATACTGAGACATTCTAGAATCCCCCACAGCTTTTTCTATACCTGAAGGCAATTATCAGATCAGGATTTCTGCACTGAAGGCATCACAGCAGGGTGATCTTGCTGTGAAGGTGCTCCATTTTGTTGGGGCTCTCAGCTGTACTTTACATATCTTTAGGGATGGAACATGCCATAGCCAGCACACCTGTATTGTATCTCTCAGCCCAGACATTTGTAGGGCATTATCTTTATGTTTACAGGGAAATGATGAACAGGAGCACTAGAGCTTGGGCAAGTACTAGAGCTTTATAAAGAAATTCCTCTCTGTGAGGGTGGTGAGGCGCTGGCACAGGTTTCCCAGAGAAGCTGGGCTGATAGCCCATCCCTGGCAGTGTTCAAGGACAGGTTGAGGTTTTGAAAACCTGGTCTGGTGGGAGGTGTCCCTGCCCATGGCAGGGGGGTTGGAGTGAGATGATCTTTAAGGTCACTTTGAACCCAAAACATTCTGTGATTCTATAAGCAAACTTCCGAGCAACCTTCTCTGCTGCTGTTCCATTGCTTAGCTTCTCTCTCCTACAAGATTTTAATGTAGATTGTTCAGATGTTTATTGATTTAGAACATTATTTTGTCAGCCACTAGGAAAACAGAAGTCATAAAGCCTTAGAAAACACAAATACGGTTACCACCCCTTAAGTCTCAAATATATATAAACTTAAATATATATTTCGTTAGGAATACAACTCACATAGTAAAAATTGGCTTCCCAGTTTGAAATGAGCACCTGCTCTGATATGTTAACATATGTTTCTCTGGAAGATATCAATGGGAAAGAAAAGCCTGGGAAACAGCCACTGAAAGTTGTGGCTGATGGCTTTTGAAGCTGTTTTGTGACCTGTAGAGATCAGACTTGAATCAATAAATCTGTCTCTATTTTCACTGTAAGATGAAAAAGTTTGCAGTGCCATAGCTGAAAGGCTTATTTTTTTTTCCCACTATTCAATTTTTTTTTTCTCCTCATGTTCACTGGTGACAGAAAGGAGCTTTGTAGAGATGCAATACATTTCATAAATTAGTTCTCATCGGAGATATATTGTTGACTCCTGGACAGCAAACAGGGAATGTTGGAGAAAACACTTAATAAACATCAGCTTGCCAGCAAGAAGAGAGTAAACACAGTTGCTGAATTGTTTTGTTTCAGTCTGTGGGGGGAAATGAGCCAAGAGAACTTCAGGCAGCAGTTAGGATCTGACTGGTAAGCACTGATGAGGGACTGTGCTGTTGGCCAGACTGCCAAGGAAATAAGGAAAAAAAATAATATCATGTAGCATATATTGCTTTTGGGATTGAAGCACAGTGTTCAGGCCATACATATGGCAAAGTAGCCTTCTTCTTTGGGATACACTGTGCTGCTGCAAGCACTCCCTTTCTGAGAATTGCTGGGGCTTAAGGGTCATCCCCTTGATCCTGCCTTACTTGGGAAAGAGGCGAAAAGATTAAAAAAAAAAAAAAATCCTACAGAAATAAGGGAACTAACTCCAGAAACTGCTCCTGGAGAAAAATGGACACCCATGCAGGAGCAAGGTAGCTGTATCCCACACCTGTGGTTAGCATGAGGTGGCAGAAAGGCAAAGTTTTCTGCCACTGAGGCTCTGAGAAGTGTAAATATGGGAAGAAGGTGGCTCCTTGTTTTGCCAGAGATCACCCTCAAGATGCAGATGTTCCTTAACGAGAGGCAGTAAAACTGATTGTTCTACTTTCAGAGTTGTTGATGTAGAAGCTAAGTAAAGGGATTTAGGGGTGAAATTAATTCAGCAATTGTCCTGAACAGGGCAAAATGATGAAAAGGAAAGAATCCCTGATTTAGAGGCTCTGGAAATGGGAAATTCAAAGAGTCAGGGAAGTGTGTGGTTTTTCTTTGTCGTTCTTGTCACTCTTTCAAACCAAATGTCTGATTGTACGAAGAAAGCGTGTAGCCAACACAGCTCTAGAGCAAAGAGAAACCTGAGTTTTATAAATTGAAGGAAGAGCAGAAAAGACCCTTGTGCCAAACAGAGTAATCTGTTCAAGCCTGGTATTAAGAGGCTGTTTTATATAGGAAAATACACCTGCCTTTGGTGGAGTATAGTCTTGTCAGGATCTCACACTATTTTAAAATACTCCTTCTGATAAATAGGTAGTGGACAGAGACAATAAGAAACTGGACAAGTCTCAGGAGTAGAATTTGGTCTTCAGTCTTTTGCCATTTTAATGGAAACTGTCCAGCTCTGCTCTCAAAAGCTGCAAACAGGCCCCATGCCCTGTTTGTGAATGGGTTCTTGGACACCCAAGAGAACCTCATATCACACGACAGCTGTGTCCATGCAATTGTTTAGGTGACCTTTACTTTTAATGAACCGCATTAAATGTGCCTTAATGAAAAATAACAAGTGCTTGTTCCGTAATGAGAAGAGAAGGCACTTGCTCTATTCCGAGATCTGCAAACTGGAATCCTAATTCTCAGTCCCTGCTTTCCTCCCACTTCATCCTGTTGGGAAATGTGAATGGATATCTTATTCTGGAAACTTGGTTTGTCATTTGTGTTAATATGAGAAGGACAAACTGTCCTTAATTTTAACATTAATTTTGTAAGTCACCATGATATATCAATGGTAAGTTCTCTGCACTGAGTCTGTTACCATAGAAAAGCAAAATGCTGTCTATTCTTGTGCTGCTGTGTTGCATTCACACTCTCACTGTCATGGATGTGGTTAATCTGCTTTTTGTGATTTGCTGGTTGTTTATAAGAAGTGAGTGCCTCTTACGAGACATTAATGTTTTCTTCTTTGTATTTCATTCTCTGATTAGGAGAATAAAGAAATACATGCTATGTAAACCTACACTCCCCATTCCACATTGCATCTCTTCTCACTGCAGCTAAGTTACAGATTGAAAAGTGCTAGTGTGTGCTGTGGTCTTTCATATGTTTAAATGGCCTTTAGGAGTGATCAGATTTTCTGCAAAATTCCATACTCTGAAGCATTTCTTCATCCCTGCTATTCTTCTGTTCTTGTTTTTGTAATAGCGATTGTCAGTCTGCTTTGCTCTGTGATCTGTGGTGGAGAGGGGTCTGTAGTTCCAGATTGCAGTTACCAGAAGGGATGTTGTATTTTGCTGACTAAAAGAAGGCATTTCATTTTCTGATACCAGGTGGTGTATTCACCTTTGCTTCTTTTTCTGGCTTGCTTGTTTGCAAACTGTTCCAGTGAGCTGATGCACTGTTACCATGTGCTGGGTTTTGTCCAGGAAAGATAAGCATGGCAAACTTTTAATAGGCTATAGATCATTTTAAAGAAATAGTTCTACTGATAGCAAAGAGACAATGCTCTGTGTTTAAAACACAGGAACTGGTCAGCAACTTGCCCAGTTCAAGCCAAGTGTATTATCTTGTTTTTATTCTTCTCCAAAGAGGGATCCTTTTAGAATTTATTACTGGCAAATGCTTAGGAGATTAACCTGTTTTCTTAATGGTAATTTACAGTGATATTATAATCTGCTCTGTGTAATGCTCCATTCCCCAGAGGAAATAAAAAACAGGTCCAGCATGAAGAAACCCTGCTGCTGTGGATTTGCCCCCACTGATATTCACGCCCATCAGTGGGAGTGTTTTTGATTCCCCTCTGCAGGAGTTCCTCCTGGAGTCTCCATGTGTGGGCTAGACTGTTTCTGGAAATATGCCATAGGAGAGAGGGGTAGTGCTTAGATTTTCAGTGTGCTTAGGCAAAGCCTCCCAAGGTATATTTATGACATCAGATGGGTGAAAGTGGTGGAATATGTCAATGCATCCAGCCCTCTCTCTCTCTCTCTCTCTCTCTCTCTCTTTTTTTTTTTTTTTTTTTTTTGACTAAAGCTGATTTTACCAGGGATAGTCAGAGGAACATTCAGCACAGTCTTTTCAGCAGCACAGCCTAGTGGTAAAGTTGTTGCTATAGCGGGTAATAAAGCAGTGGGGTGCTGATAGCTCAAGGAAAACACCATCTAATTTCCTGAGTCTGTTGAAGACTCCCCCCTCCTGAAGGGAGGGACAGCCATCTGCAGCTTGGCCAGAGGCATGAGCCAGATCTCTGGAGTGGGGCTTCTCAGCACTCCCTTTTCCAGCTGGAAAATAAATCCACAAAGCAATTTTTACTTGTTCATTTTTAATGGACTCCTCTGACTTCCTTGAAGTCAGTACACAAAATCAACACATTTCTACATTAGCATGACATGGTGTAGCCACAGGTCCCCTACAGAGCTCTTGGTGGATAAACCTCAGCACCCAGAACATCCTCTCTCTCCCCATTCCATGTCTCCTACTTGGTGGGGATAGCAGCCAGTGGTTTCAGGCAAGGATTGCATAAACATCTGAAACACGTCTGTCTCTGCAGTATCTGGAAGCAGTGGGAACTAGAACTAGCAGGGAAGACAGCATATAAATGTTATTCTTTTATAGCTGAGGAAAATGATTGGAAATGAATTAACTCTGATGGATGTGCAGGTAGCCAGACATGCAGAAATGTGGTAACATATTTATCACACAGCCTGCAGTGTAGTCTGCTTTTTATTTCATTTGCCGTTTCTGTTGAGCCTGTGCTTGGGTGGGGAAAGAAGAGGATCCAAAGGCTCTTGTTTTTTTTCTCATATATGACTTAATCAGTGGGCTGATACTTTGATATATGTAGGTTGGGTGAGACTAGGGCATTTAACCAGACTGGCTCAGGAACTCGTATTTATCTCCACATGGAATAAATTCCCATTATTGTTTTATTTTCCTTTTCCCACCAAAATGATAGTGGAAATTAGTGGAACATGTTACAGGTCTTATTAACTGCAGCTCATGTTTACTGTGCATTGAAACTCCACCCTGGGAATACACCAGAAGCACGATCAGACTATCCCTGGGCCAGGCTGCAAATGAACTTCCATAAGTTTGCCTCATGGGGAAGGATTAAACCATTAAACAGCTGAATGAGGGGGATAGTAGAGTTGAAAGCCTTTGATCTTAGGCCCCCAAATTCAGTCTAACAGTGGGAGTTAGCTGTCCAGTGGTAACCTCCACCTGGAAATCATTTGCAGCTGAGAATTATTTCTTGGCCCAGATGAAGTTAGTTGGGAATTTCAGGGAGCTTCTGAGAAGGTAGATGCCCACATCACAGAATTATTGTCCCAGGGTGCTGATAGTCTCAGCAGACACCATGTTGGGCTTGGTTTTGTTCCTGGGTTTGTCTTACTTGGGAAGAAGCCTCCTCCTAAGAGACACAAATTACTCCTCCATTTGTTAGATAGGGGTGGGGTGTTTCCATTTCCTACACTTTCAAGCTCAAATCTCTGATTCTCTAGATAAAGAAAAATAAATGTATGCTATCAGTTTTAATAATGACTGAACTTGCTGATAGCTTGAAAAGGATAAATTTGACTGTGCCTAAATCATGCTAAAAAGATGTGTCCCTAATATTGCCTATTTTTAAGCCCCTAAGAAATCTTACCATCATTTTTAGCTGCCATATGCAAGTTATTGCTTAAGCAACACTTTTTTAATAAAATGTTTTGCAATTCAACCTTCTATTGAGCAGGTAGAGCAGGCTAAATGAGATAAAGATGATATTAGGGTTGGTGGAAGGATGCTGTATCTTAGACATGCACATACTTTGTAAATATAGGGTGAATTGAATAGCTGCAGAGCTTACTAAATAGAAGAGAAAAAAAGGAGAGGGGGGAAAATTGTATTTTCTGGTATTGAAGAATATCAAAACAGGAGTTCAGTTTTAGTTTGGGCTTGTACTGTGGTATTGTCCTGTTCAGAAGGAAGTGTAAATGAAGACAAAATGCTGGCAGCTCACAGAGCCAGAATTGATGTTAATGTTGGGAAGACAGGGCAGTGTAGCCAGTTAACAAAAGAGCTTGATCTGTGCAGAAGATGATTTTGAGCAGATACAAACATATATAGAGAGCAAGATTAATTTAGAGACCTTTGTCATTAAAGCAGATTTTTGTATGGTTTTGTGTGGGATTTAAGGAGGATTAAATGTTTGACATCACTTTGCCTGCACAGGCTATGTTGAAGAGGTTACTGAGCGGGTGATGGAGAATTTAAAAACGCGCCTTTGCTGAAAGAGTGGCAGCAATGGATCAGAGGAAAGCAGCCTGGCCAAGCAAACTGCCCTACCTACCACAGTGCTGAAAACAAGGTGCTTCTGGTTGGGCAGCAGATGCTGCAGGGATGTAGAGCTGAGGGAATATTTATGATTTGCCAAAATATGAGGGGAACTCGGCGAGGATATCAGAACTGGGATGCCCCTGTCTTCTCTCTTCAGTGATGCCTTGCTTCACATGCATCTTTTGTATGCTATGCTGTTTCTAAACGGTAAAAACACTAAAAATAAGAAGTCAGCAAGGTGGATTGGGTGATCAGGCGCATTTTTCTTCTGGAAGAGATGGTCCTGGTCATGAAACTTCTGTTCCTCACCTGCCTATGGCCAACAGCAGTGCTACACAGTTCTCACAGCCAGCATCACCGTCCTCATCGTCGGCAACAAATGTCATTCTCAAGAAAGCATAACAGGTAAGAAATAGACTTTATCTGTCTGTGTTCATCTGGTAAACTTCATGCTGTCAGCTACCTTTCAACACACCCTTTTGGTTCACTGTCCTGTTCTTCCAGTTTCTGGATGTATAGAATGCATAGTTTTGATAGGGTGTTCCCAACGAAGAAACGGTGCACTGTTAATTAATTTTTCATAACCAGAAATTTCATATTGTGATTTCATGAATGTTTCATATATATGCAGTTATGTACCCACTCACACCCACACACAGCCCTTTTACCTGGTGGGATACAAGGCTATCAGACTGTTGCTGGGATGTTTCAAGTATTCTGGCTGTCTGACTCCCATCATAAGAAGCAGAAATGCCTTGCAAAGTCCTATGCCAATGTCACAAAGTGACTTCCATTACCTAAATAGCAGGGTGGGTACACTATAAAGATATGGAAGACTTTTTTATGGCACTAAATGAGGTGAATGCCACCTTCTTTGTAGTGATGACACAGAGTGTTCCCTTTCTGGAATTTACTTAATGCTTTTAGACACTGAAGATTGTCTCTGTTCTTGGTCTCTCCAATTGAGTAGCTGGTTGAAAACAAATAATTATACAGAGTTTTTTACCTGTAAGTTTCAGTGCAAAGTGTCAGTGCTTTTCCCCCTGAAGGCAGCTCACATCTGCCATGCCAGGTCTCTCAACCTGTTTCCAGGTTAATCTAATACTATGTGAACAGACCAATGGCTGCAAGTGATAATTCAAGAAGAATTTCTCTTTCTTGGGAATAACTAGCTTTATTTAAGGAAGGAAAAGCGATATAACTTAGATTTTTCAGTGTGCTTGCCCCCCTACTAAAATGAGCAGTATAGAAATAGTTTATATGTACAATATCACATATTGAAGAAAAACAGCATAACTGGACTTCTCCCATGTGTTTAAGTTTTCCTCAAGTTGCATGCTTTGCAGCAGGTGCACAACTGTTAACCTTATGTATCACTTCTCATGCAATGATCCAGCAATGAAATGTCTCTGGAACGCTACTACTCTTGATAAAATCATGTTTAGCAATGCAAGGTAACAGATGACACAACAGAGGTGCCCAGAGGTGCTGTGTCACTCAGTACTTCTGGGTTTCTATTCGAAGTTATGGGTCCAAGTTTGGTGCAAGCCAAAAGCTCATGAAAAGAATGGCTATTCAGCAGGCTGTTACAGAGTGCTGGTGCACAATAATTTGTAACAACAAAGGAAAATAAACAGAACTAGCCGCAGTATCAACATAAAGTTTAATCTGGTGCTTTGCTAGTCTCAGGAAGCAGTTTAGAATCTAATGGGAACAGAATAAAATACCTTGTTAGTGGTAGTGGCAAGGAAGGTCTATTTTAAGCTCAGCTGGTACACTTTTGTCTGTGCTAAGAGGGGAGCATATGCTGCTGTTGTTTGCATTTATCCTGTTCTGCCATTGCTGAGAGCAGTTGCTCCATCATTGGCATAAAAAATCACAAAGCAGGAGGGAAACCTGGTGGTAGGAGATAGGAAATTTTGTGGCATCCTGCTGAACGTCCTCTTGCAATGTCAATGTTAGCACAGTGTCCTCTTCATCGTCACAGATCTCTGCTGGTAGATGAAAATGGACCCATGTGACCGTCCTGTGAGACAGGCACAAGTGTGTTATCAGAAAGGGAGAATAGGAACAAGGAGGAATGCCGGCACTGCCCTCTCATCTGGTGCTGCCTGGTGTGGCAGTTTTCTTTACATAAGGCATGCTTTGGCATCCCATATCATCATTTCCCAGGTCCTGGTGATTTTGAACTGGGAAGAGGGCTGCAAAATCTGAGCCACAGGGGATCCTAAAGCTTAACAGCTGCAAGTCAGTTTTTCTCTTCAAAGGATCCAAATGTGTTTAATTTCTCTTTGTTTCATTCTCTGCTTTTGTTCTAAAGGCTGCATTATCCTTCAGTACATTGCAACAGCATCTGACTTTCCACCAGCATCTTTTTCTTTCTGGGGAAAAATCTTTCAGCCAGCACTAGGGTTATCAGGGACACAGCTGACAGATGGCCTTGGTTAAATGGGTGGCCTTTTAAAAAGAATCCCATGTGAAAATGTTACTTAACCTACAAGTTCCACTGTTTTAATAGAGTAACCCAATTCTCCCTCCAAAGCTATTTGTCTGCATTCTCCTGTAAAGAAGATTTTAAAGCATTAACCAAAAGTACATGAGAAAGCGATTATTGTCATGGTCCACTTCCTACAGCAAAGAACTGAACATTTGATTGTCCAAATATTAGGGTTTTTGACAGTACATATTGCAGATGTTACTGAGCAATTAGAAATGCATTTTCACATGTGTGACAGAGAACTGTACAATTTTGATTATTTCATTTATCTGGGCTTCAAGACTTGATAAATGTATGAAAACATTTAAGAGGTCACCCTGCTGGATAACCCCACAGACTCCCCTTGGAATAAGATTTCTGTAACTTCCACCTTTTGGATACCTTTGATTTAGTGGTAGCCAGAGTATCTTTGGGACACAGCACTGGAAAGAAACTTATGGCCACGGCATCCAGGGTATTCTTTTCATAAAAGAGACCTTAATAGTGTTCTTTTTATAAACTTACCTAGTTTCATTCTGCATATGAGAGGGTGCTAGGGAAAAAAAAACCTTTCTCTAGTTTCCTACAAGAACTTTTACTACATCGTTAGCAGAGCTCTAAACAGAAGAACAGCCAAGAAGGATCTTTCCAGGGATCCCCGTACTATACTGAGTTTATAACAAGGGCTTGCAAGCACAAACTTGTATGAATAGGACAGGGCAAACAAGATCTTTTCCCCTAATATTCACAGCTGTATCAAGTCACCAAATTTCCCAGCGACATCCTGTGTTGGATGTAATTTCTGCAGTTTTAGTGATCTTCAGTGGATTTCTTTTCCATGAACTTGTCTGATTCCTCCTTGAAGCAGCATAAACTTTGGATACCTGGTGAGTTAAAGACAACCAGATGGGACACGAACCACATTAGTCCCACAAATGCCATTGGTTTATGGAGCTACACTGATGGCATTAAGTGATTAAATGCTTTAACCAAAAATTATCTAAGTGCCCTTGAGCAGACCTTTTACCTTTCATTCTCTAATGGTTTTCAAGGCTAGGTAGGAGCAGCTAAATTTGTCTTTAAAAGCCTGACACGTCTTTGTCCATTGTTAATTAATTCTGAATTAGCTGCTTTGGTTTTGTTGGCAGTGACTAAAACTGCTCTTTGAGAGCTCTGGCAAATACCAAGGTCCATGCAACAGTATTGGGTGGGGAAGTGTCAAAACAGTTCCTCACCCTTTTATAGCCAGAAAGTTAGTGTTCCCATTAATTTAATATATAAGTAACAACAAGAGTGAATTCACTATGTGATCTGAAACACTTCAAGTGCTTTTTATGACCTCTTTCAGAATGTAATTATAGATTGCTATTTAATTTGCATAATGTGAAACCTTGCCTGAAATACAGTCATGGAAAGCACAGCTATAACTGAAAGCAGTAGTTTCTTGAGCATGTGCCTCACAGAGAGCAATAAATAATTATCATTGCCCAGATCTGTACCAATAGCAAGACATCTGTCAGAGTGCCCTTTGTTACTACTACCCGAGATACATAAACAGAGATTTCCTTTCCTTAGGTGCATCTGTCTTCTAAGGGTTTCACAAAACCATCTGCTAATGGTTTCACCAAAATTTCTTCACCAGAAGGGCTGTCAGGCCCCGGACCAGGCTGCCCATAAAAGGGATTGATTCACCCACCAGCTCTGGAGGTGTTTAAAGGATGTGTAGATGTGCACCTAGGGACATGGTTTAGCAGTGAACGTGGCAGGGCTGGGAGAATGGTTGGACTCAATGATCTTAAAGGTCTTTTCCAGCCTAAATGGTTCTGGAAATCTGTGTGGGCTTTTCCTCTCAAAGACCACTGCCTGACATCTGCCGTACCATGAATGTGTAGAATCAATGGCTCTATTCAGACCCCACATCACCCACATGTGATGTGCTGCTCAAATCTGCACAATCAGGAGACCAGAATGCCAGGCCACTGAAATATGATCTGTGTTTTTGCTGTGCTTCTGTAAGAATGAAAAAGTTATCTTGACTGATCTCAGGAAGCTTTTCTGAGACCCAGGCTAGTCCAATCTGTTTCTCCCTCTTTTTAATGGAATTGGTACCATGGGAAGGAGCACTCAAGAAAACATCTGCTGATGATTTCACAATACTGTAGCTCTGATGAATAGTTAGATTTATTTGGAGTAAACAAATACATACATGAAACTCCCTTTGAATTAACAGTTAAATAACTTCAGAATAACTTCAGTGCTGCAGTGAGGACAATTTAATTGTGTAACTCTTAGCCAGGGAGCAACATCTGGAGCCCAGATGCTGATGTTAAGGGAGTATCTGCTGGAGAACACTTCTTAGCCTTGGGTTGGGGAAGCAGCAAAAGGAGAAAAAATGTGAAGGAGAAGTGTATTATTTTTTAGTTATCTTAGAAAATTTTATGGAATTTTGTTTAGTTTTGGTGCCTTTACAGATGGAATGTTAGCAGTGTCCATGAAATTCCTTCCAAGTACCATAAAAATATATTTCTGCATATAAACCTATTTATCTTTTCAATAAAGGTTTATATTCTGCCAAAGGAAGAATTGAAGGTATTGAAGAAAAGATGCAACATGTTTGTAATAAAAATGGTATTCTGATTCCTGCAAGATCTTGCCTATGTTGAACAACCACTTTTGATAGCAGCTAGAAATAATTATACAATTCCATCACATGTATATAAAACATCAGCTTGAATAGGCTGTTGAAGTAAGTGGGCACAAAGATGCTTTTCATATAGGTGCCATGTCTGTTTATTTTGTCCTCATCTGGGAAAATAGAAGGAATATCAAAATCCCATAAGGTCTCTTCCCAGTGGCTTATAAAGTCAAAAATTCCTGCCCTCTCATAGGGCAGTTCTCATGAGTTCATTGCTCATGTTTTTCCTCTCTTGACCAGGGGAAATCTTCCTCAGTCACAGACTTGCTTCTAGTGAGAAGTTGTAATAGGTGAATCAGAGTTCCAGCCTGCTTCTTCCAGTGAAATCATCGGAGCATCCAACAGGCATTTTCCTTGGCACATCAGATGACAAATAACCTCATGCTTCCCAGCTGTGTTAGCTGTGCCATGGCATTATGAACATAATTCATCATTTTCTCCTCTCCTGGATCCCAAGCAGCAGAATTTCCTTATGTAGAGCATTGCAACTGTTCAGTTCTGCTGCCCATTCTGCCCTGATACAGGCTTGCTCTGTGGTGATTTTAATTCTCTGAAGCATAGGCTTTTATTTCAGTATCACATGATTTTCATGCTTAGAAAACTGAAGTCTGTATTTGAAATGCCTCATGGACCTTCTGATTGCCCTGGTAATTTCATTTAGACATTCAAGAATACTAAGGTAAATTAATTTGTTCAAGATCAACAGTTCTGAGTAGACTGGCAGCCACCTCATCATTCCTGTAATGTAAAAGTAGTTTCTTGGGCTTTATTAAGAAAAAAAGGGAGGGAAGGAGAAAAATAAGCAAATAGAGGCATACACCTTATCCTAAGGTATTCCATACCTTCCCTTAAGCAGTGTTTGACTACAAGGCCAGTCTTCAGAACAGGTTTCTATCATTCAGTCGAAAGTAATAATTAGAGTTGCTGGCAGCAAAGTCCCAGAGCATCACAGAAGCCATGAAAGAAGTTGTGTCTAGGGAGAGCCCCTTGCCTGTGGCAAAGCAGCTGTATTCAAGTCATTCCTACAAATAAATGTCTGATCTATTCTTAAATAACCTGAATTAAAGGAGTCTCAAAACCTGCCCAAGCAATATGTCCCCAAGTTTCACTGTTCTCACCATGAGAACACTTCTGTGAGAAAGGTGTTCCTGATGTGTACAATAGAATATAAAATCGAGATCATCTCGTTCCAACTCCTCCTGCCATGGGCAGGGACACTTTCCATTAAACCAGGTGTCTCAAAACCCCCTCCTGCCTGGCCTCGAACACTTCTGGGCATGGGCATCCACAGCTTCTCTGGGCAATGTGTGCCATGGCCTCACTACCCTCAAAGGGGAGAATTTCTTCCTGATATCTAATCTGAGCCTACTCTCTTTCCACTTAAAGCCAGTCCACCTGCAAGTCCCTAGATCCAGGATCGCCATTTCTCAGTGCTTCTAAAAATTACGGACTCATTTGAGCTCCTATAAAAATCCCCCCTTTATAATAAAAGGAAAAATTGTCTCTATAATATGGATAATGTATGAAGTGGTTAAACCATGGATATGTGGTGTTATTTCCAAATTTGATTTACAGTTGTTTATGTGAATACTGACTTCAAACAGGTCTCTTCTCTCATATCATGGTAGCTACAATCTCTTGAGGAGAGCAGAAGAGGATCTAGTTGTTCTTCCTGGGACTTCTTTTAAATAATTGGTGTTTTTCATGGACCTGGGCACCTTCATACCTCATTTCCTAATGTTTCCCAGTGTATCTTTCTCCAGCTTTATTAGCACAGTTGTTAGCCTTAACATTCCAGATTCAGCTGTCTGATACTCTCAGGTCCCTATTTCATTTGACTAACACTGTGAATGTCAGGGCAGAAGAAATAAATTAAGTTTCTCACTTTTTTTTTTTTTTTTAAACATAGCAAACGAGAAATTAAAATGAGGAAACTTGACAGCACAAAAGTCCGGCCACTTAAATCTGAGCAGCTTCTTCACATAGAGGACCATGACTTTGCACTGAGACCTGGATTTGGAGGTAAGCAGCACATGCCTGCACTGTGCTGGTTAAGAATTTATCTTCTCTCTGGAAGTTTATTTGAACTTCGTCACTTAAAATAAAATGACAGACTTAATGGCAGCACACGTCATTTGTTGTACTTGAGGAAATAAAGCAGGAAGAAACACAGAAATACTTGAAGGCAAAGGGCTTCCTTGTGTTTAGTGTATCAATAGGAGAAACTGTCCAAATTGTTTTGCAGAACTAAGTAAAAACATATTACTAGAATATGGCTCTTTGAGAACAGTGATTAAGGTATCCCTGTAAACTGTACAGTCTAGTAGCAATTAGCAAATTACATAGTCATCAGATTTGTTTTGAGAGATTGAAATGATCCATCAGTTCCTAAATCTGTTTGCTGTGTACAAAATTTAAAAAAACCCCTCAACTACCCATAGGCCTTCAGTTTATTACCATGTTGTTTCTGTGCTGTTGGGCACTATGATGATTACTTCTTCATTTAACTAAATTGCACCTGGATCAAGGGAGTAGTCAATGGGATGTTCACAGTTTAGGTTCATTTGGACTCTCCTTCATGGAAGGGAAAATGAGAAAGCTGCCCCACTAATAAGCTTTGTCTGAGCCTTTGCGTCACCACTTCCGTTTTCATGATTCATGAAAATAGACTGAACCGCTGTGGATTATGAGGCCAAAATAAAATATATGAGGACCAATAATCAGTTGTGTTGACCAACACAGATTTGGGAGGCAGGCTGATGTCTGGGGAGCTGCTCTTGTTGACACCAGCTGCTGGGATCTGGGGCCTGGTGATCATGCCAAGAAGGAAAATGGGTAAGGGAGAGCCTCTTTGGATGCACTGGGAGAATGTGAAAGGGTTTCTTGTTACCATAGAAATGTCTTGTCAGACAGCAAAAACCTTGCCTGATTTTGAACAATAGTTGAGATACAATTTGTTTCTTGGCAACAGAAGTTCATATTACCTCTTGCTTAATACCTGTCTCATCTAATATCTGTTAGTTGGGACATCTTCTTGTTACCTCACAAGGAATTTAAATTTTTGACAGTGTCACCTAATAAAGTAGCATTTCCATGAAAGCAGACAGTGGTTTGGAATGTGCTTTATCGCTGGATCATCTCAGAAAACAATAAGGATGATGTACATAAAAGCAGCTTTGAGAACATACCCTGTGATCTGGCAGTTGTAATTTTCCATGGGCAGTGAGGAACTTTTACACCCAGAAAATCTGTACCAGGCTTTTGTCCTGTTTCTGCAGATGACTCGTCACAGAGCTCATTTGGTTGCTCTTGAAGCCAGCTGTAGTTTTTCCACTGACTTCAGTGCACAGGCCTCTCACTCTTCACATTGCCCTGGGTGTGATTTCAGCTGTACTCCTGTCTTTCAGAAATAGCTTTCAGCAGGGGAGTGCCTCAGCTCTGCTTCTCCTCTGTCACCCACATGCCATAGTGGCACGTGAGGCACCTTTTCAGTCCAATACTTCATATACTTCCAAATTTTCAGAACTCTCTTAATGTGTGGAATGTGAATCTCTCTTAGACTAAAACAGATCCATTGGCATTTTTACAGCACAGAAGAAAAAAGTCAAAGTGAAATGAGTGTCAATCACAAAGTTTTACTCCATAATTCCTGGTTTAGCATTGATTTCAGTGGTGTTGCAGTAGTAAGGAGTGGTTTGGTGTTCATAAGGCAGCAGCAGAGATTTAACACACAGTTATGACCCTCAGTGGACAAATTTCTCTACTGAAACATGAATCTGAATAACTTCCATTGGATTTTTTTATGACATCACACATGGGGTGTGGGTTTCTCTGAAGAACACCGATGTGCAGCAGAAGGAAACTTACCTAGAGAAGGAGAAATTAGAGATCCCATTGCTACAGTCATTGCCACAGCAGTGACCATAACCCTGAACTTCATCAAGACTTACAGCACCGTGGCTTTGTGCTCTTAACACAGGTGAAATTTTGGGTTTGTTTTCAGCAAAATTAATGAAGCAGCTCAGTACTGTGACTTATGAAGGGTTTGTATCTGTCATATGGCACATCACATGATTTATTCAGCTCAGCACAATGCATCAGTTTGCAACAACAAAAAAACAGATGAGAAAAGCTGTATGAAAAATAAGTATTTATTCTTTACCTGGGGACGGTATTTTCCCCTCTCCTATTCCCCCATTGTGATTTTCTGGGTATTTCGGGGTGTTGGAATGACAGATTTTGTTCATCTGGCTCCACTGTTCCCTTTGCCTGAAAAGGTCAATCATTTTTTGCACCAGTTTAAGAGAAGAAGTAGCTGGAAAATTCATGCTGTTTTGAACCTGCTGGAGATTCCTCAGTTCAGGGAACTCTTAAATCTAGGTCTGCCTTGTTTGTTTTTCATTTAGCCCCATACATGCAATGTAAATGAGCAGACCACAGGACCCAGAATTTTTGGTACTTACAGTTAAGTTACAAAGGAAAAACTTGCTGAATTTGATTTGCAAACTGAGCAAACATGCACAGGTAAAAACCTGGGGGAAGTGAATGTAGAACTGTTGGATACTGATGCTACTGGCTACGGTGTTAGTGGAAATAATTGTGGGCGTGAGAAATCCAATTTTTGACCAAATGAACACAACTCTGCTGCTATTTATGTGAGTGTATTTTGGCATTTTTCTATTGATTGCAGTGCCATTCCAGCTGCACTATCGGAATTTGACTCTGACTGTGGATTTTAAAATTTAGTCCTGACATTGTCCATTTATTAGCAGAATAGAGATCAAAGCCACAGAATCATAGAGCATTGAGATGAAGCAAACCCAGCAAACTACTGGCAAGCTGATCCTTTTCGTTGGCTATAGAAATATTACTTTGTCTGCTGTTCATTATACAATGAGGTTGAGTGAGGAAAACCAACAGTTGGGTACACCCAAGCTTTAAAAATGTAAACTTGACCTTGTTACATTGTACTTACACCCTAAGCCGGGCTCTCGAGTTGTTGTTGGAAGTTGGTGATGGTGGTTTTTTTTTTCCTTTTCTGAATTTTTTGTTGTGGTTGTTGTTTGATTGTTGCCTTCTGTATAATGTCATGGTCCTGTTTGGTTTGGAAGCAAGAAGGCAGCTTAAACTGGAGAATGGAGAAAAAGTAAGAAATGAAATTAATGCTGCCAGCACTTCTTGGAATGATTATCCTCAAGTTTTAAACTCAGGAAGGAAGGGTGAGCACAGACAATGAACAGAGAATTCTCAGCACATTCTGACTTTTGTAACAGCACAGATCTGAGGGCCACGATGCAGGCTGCCATAGCAGCCAAAACTATGTTGAGAGAGGTCTTAGAGCAAGTCCTTAGAAATGCTTTAAAGTCTACTTTCTTTTCTATTATACATCTATTTATCTATATCCTTTTCTTTGTATTTCACAGTACTGGTAGAAGTAACACATGGTGTTGTATGTGTGTATATATATTGTTGTTTCTTTTACATGGGGTCTTAAGAAACAGTAGTTTCATATGCTAACAATGTGTTAGTTTAAGTTTTAAAATTGATTATCGCTTCTTTTTCAACCAATATAGAAGATAATAACATAAACACGTATGAGAGATCATGGAAATTAATTTAGCAGCATTTAGCTGGTCAAGAGGTAGCAGTCCTTCATGAAAATTTGCATCCCAATCTGCAATTAAACATAAGCTTAATTCTGATTTTTCAGAGGATCAGAAATGCCATTAGATCACTCCCCTTTATGCTTCCTCCCTCTTCAAAATAAATTAGTAACATTTACATTCATGTGAAGGCAAAAGGGGTGAGGGGAAAGAAAATACAGCCCAGTTGTACGTTCAAGAAGTGCTGCAGTTCTAATAGCCCTTTGCCACCAAGTTGTTTCCTTTTTTGCACCACAGCTCTCCCTGAAAGATGAGAAATGTCTTCTCACTGTGGTGGAGGCTCACTTTGATGAAAGTGGAATGGCTTTTTATCATCTGGTACTGGAAGGAATACCTGGGGGTCCAGGACAGAGGGGAAATACTTTGGTTATGAGCAAAACCTCTAATAGTCTTCCTCTGGATTTTTTTTTTCTTTCACATTGCTAATTATTCCATTCCAAGAGCTGGTTACTGCTAATAACAGACCACCTTCATTTCTCACATAAATTAGAAAGAAACAAAATAATAATAATAATAAAATACTTTTGACAGTAATTCTCCTGTTCCTGTCATTGCCAGAAGAAAGTAAATAAATCCACAAAGCTTCACCTCTCTTGAGCTTGTTTACATTTCTATCCACTTTTCTCCTCTACAGGCCCACAGGCCTTTTTCAGAACAAAGTCCTACTGCAGTTCTTAATTCTCCCCTGGTCTCTGTCTCCTACTGGCAGTTTTCTCTAGACCTTCCTTTTTTTCCCACCATACATTCTTATAAAGTCGACTGGGATACAATTGTTTCTAAATTTTACATTTATTTTATGGATCTTCAGGTGCAATCTGTTGCATGCCCGAACGTCTGGCTATTATAAAAATACTGTAGAATTCACTAAACCAGTCATTATTACTGCAGAAATTGATCCTAAAAATGCTAAAAGGATATCCTTTTTACATAATATCCCTTTTAAAAAGGGTATTACGGAATTTGCTTGATGTACTATCTATTAATAAAATTCCATGCTTATCAAGGAATTCTTTTGCTATGCTTAAACCTTTGAAATAAAGGACTGGAAATGGCTTGCATGAAGATAAACCTGTCTGAAAACAATGCTGTTTTTTTCTGCTGAGGAGTAATTATCCTGAAAATCTGCAGAACCTCCATTGTGAAAATCACTAATCCCTCTAAAATAATGATTTGTAGTGACCCTTCAGAAGCAACTGAAGCTGCTCAATTTAATAACAAAATCCTCTCTGCCATCCACAGTTTTTTCAAACTGGGAAATAAAAACCACAGCTTTGCTCTGGTTACTTATTTTTTTAAAGTGAATTTGATGCTGTTGTCTGATGGTCAGCCAGAGATTGAAATTCTCAGTGTAGCTGTGGTGCAGACACAGAGGTGGATGAATTGCTTTCCTATTCTGGCTGGTTTAGAAACCTTTTCAAATCTTACTGAAATTATATATTTTTTTAAAACACCCTCTTGAGGCAAAACAAATCCAAGGGATGAAGAAGTGACAGTTCCCAGCAGCCTGTTCCCAATAGCTAATTATTCCTGTTTCTAGTGGAGCTGATTTTTAATCACACATACAGATGTTCCCAGAAACCAAGAAGGATTAGACCAGACTGGGGCCAGTAGGTATTTTGTGGGGTCTGTTAGTGACAACAATATAAAAGTGCTCCTGATTAGAAAATTGAACAGTGCACTGATCAGGGCTGCATATATGTGCAGTGTTTAGTGTCTTTACTGTCTACTTACATTTGTTGCCAAAGTAGAGTCAGAATAGGAAGGGAATAATTTGCAGCTGCTCTGATCTGTTAGTAAGGGGTCAGGGCTGGGGTAGGGGATGTGCTTTAATAATTCTCTGTGGTGAATGCTAGACTGGACAGTGTTTTCTCATTGAACATCATGAGTAAGGTCTTTCTTTGGTCTCTAACAGGAATCTCTTTTCAAGGAGTCCACAGTTCTTGCATTTCTACCTAATGAGGAGCAAATTTAATTGTAACAGTTCCCTTTGTATTTAATTCACTTTGGAGTCGTTCACTCTATTTCTCCTGACCATGGGTTTTGATCTCCTTTATGCCATTCATTGTCCCCACCAACTTGGTTTTATAGTATAATGGTTTTATAAAAATATAGCTTGGTGCAGCACAAGCTGTCCTTTCAAAGAATCAAGTGTTGTGGATACAATATATGCTGCTAGCAAGAAAAATGCTTATTTCCTCTAGCCTGTGGGAGACTTTTCTCTCTCACAGAAGATGTTAGCAGAATTCTGTAAACTTGAACACCTGTGACCTTGCAGAGCTTTGTTTATAGTACAATAGAGAAATATTTTGACAATGGATGTTTTAGGATTTTAGCCAATGACCCTAAGGGGTGGATGGTACTTTGACCAATTAGGTTATGAAGAAAAGAGTCTATAAAATAGTTGGGAAATAATTAAATAAAATCAATCCTGCTGCACAGTTCCTGCCTGCTGCATTCCCTCTCCTCCTCTCCGCCTGCCTACCCCTGTGGGACTCCGCCACAAAGTGTCTCTGTGTATTTATGGATAAGTGGCACTTTGGTTTGTGTACATGCAGCCAACATAACCATAAGCTGCTACTGATTTCTAGTTCTGTGATCAGGTCCTTTGTATTTGCCCAGAGGAGTTGGATTATTAAAGGAAATTTTGCCCACACTGGAATAAGGTTAGTTTGGGTAAGAAATTGTCTGTGATTTTTGAAATTCCAAGAAATATTAGAAGTGCTATCCTCGCATTTGGAGCTGCTGTCACTAAGAAAAGCCTCTTCCTGACTAAACGTGACACATGGCTTAGAAAGTCAGATGTCTGATTCTGGGATATGATTTGTGGGTAGTGCCTTGTTTGCTTGAAGAATGTTGATGGGAGACATTTAACTTTATTTTCTTTAGATTTGTCCTTGACTCAGGAACTGGTAAAACCTTTCTTGACATTGAGAGCTGCTCCCCTCTCCTCCTGTTCCAGCCACATAATTCAACATAAGTTGTTGTTTGCATTTAAATGATGTGTGAATGCCTTTTGTGACTGATGCTCACATCAGATATAAATACCACAGTGATTTCTACTTTGGCTAAAGCCGTGTTTAGTTCACAAGATTTCTGTGGAATACAGGAAAGATGACTCCACTGAGATTACAACCAGGCACTTTTGTCCCAGTGTTTGGTACAAGTTGGTATGTAGTGTGAGTAAACTCTGTGTGGTGTGATCAAGACAAAGCAGTAAGTGGGCAAAACTAGTTTAGGAGAGGCATAGAAGCTTTTATTGCATTGTGTGAAGGAATCTGGCTGAATATATTCATTGATACTCTTGTGCATCAGCCTCTGGGGCAGCTGTCTTTGCTGTCTCTATTCTCCAAAGGAAGCAGCATTTTCCAAAGTGCTGCCTGGTGTTTTACTAACAAACTTTGCTGTCTGGCATCCTGAATCTTATTTTGGGCTTTGGCCAAGAGGCTGAAGGAGGTATTCCTCTCAGAGGACGATTTCTGAGCTGAAGAGCCCAACTCTTGTCAGTGCTTAAATATTTTTTGGTGTTCCCTGTAACTCTGAGCACATCTTACCTTGCTTTCCCATGCATGATTCATCTTCATCTGTTCTGTGCAGGGACAGATTCTCCATTAAAAAAAGACAAGTAAAATCAAGAGATTACAGAGCCAGATTTAAAAATACCACTAAAATAGTCCAAAATCTTTACTGGTAAGAACTGGGGGCAGCTGTGTAATCCTTGAAGGCTACTATTTTAAGGATAATTCCAAAGAGGGACTCAGTACTGTAGCTGGTTATCACAAGAGTGATGTTCCTGGACTATTTTGGCTTGACAGGACTAAAAGGAAAAGACAAGAAAAAGACAAGTTAGGAAAGGTGTTGCTGTTCAGACTTCTTTGTATTTATGTTTTTAACAGGTTATTTTAAATGTGTATTTCAGAAATATTTTAACTGGCTGTTTTTAACAAAAGGCATTGGAATCCCCAGTAATTACTACTGATATTCCTGCCAAATGCAGAATATTCTTGGGGTTCTTGTGTGTATGTGCATATATGTATATTCCTCTCTTTTTCCCCTCTAAGAAAGTGATTAATCAATTAGTGGAATGATTTGCTTGCTGAAAATATCCCTGGTACATAACCCATGTAGAATTAGATCCTTCATTCTAAATATTTCACACTGAAAAGGGTAGAAATATTTTCATATTTTACTGTAATTTTTAAGAGATTTGGAGTATCTTCATCCTTGAAATGCACTCAGTAAATACACAACATGGTGACAGAACGTGGCTAGTGTGTGTACAGGTTTTCCCTTGTGAGGTAGTGAGCAAGCAATCCTTTCTCATAAACAGCTATACCAAACCTTAAATAGTTCAGTAACTAAAGAGTCATAATCTGTATGTTGTTTGTCAATAAGCACTGGAAGTGGTAAGAAATCTTTGATGTATTTCATGTCTTTATTCAGCTTTTGCCTGTCGTGGTTCTGAGTAGCACTCCACGGGGTCACTAGCTTTGGCAGCACAAGGACACTGCCACTGCTGGCCAGACTGCAGCGCCACTAACAACTGGTCTGGCTGCAAAAGGAAGATTTTGTGCCTATTTTCACAACTGTTTAGTGTCGAGTTTTACTTTGTTGCCTTTCAACATTCAGTGTTCTAAGGTGGAGAGACTGCAGTAAATGCTGGGATGGAGTACTCTCTGTTATGTTGCTGGTGTTGCATGGTCTTCTCTTTAAAAATAGGGATTTAAGCTCCTCATCCCTTTTTCTGTTCCCATGCAGGGTCGCCAATACCCGTGGGCATTGATGTGCAGGTGGAGAGCATCGACAGCATATCTGAAGTTGACATGGTGAGTAGAACTGGAATAAAGGATTTCAGTAAAGATACAAAGGGTTCAGAAACATCCAGATGGATGATAGAGAGTAATGTAGTTAAAGGAAGCAAACCCTAAAGAGCACATCCTTGCCTTGAAGCATGCACTTAAACTAGTAAGTCTTGAATTTGTGCCTGGGCCAGGTGAACTGCTCAGAGTGGGCAGTGCTCTGGTTTGAAAACTCCAACTATTCAATAAACACCCTGGGTTTCCACAGGAGCTCTAGTACTCTGCACCTTACACGATGAGGCTTCATGTCCTTTGCTTCTTTTGCTTATGCAAATCTGAATATTCCTTAATTGTGGCGTGGGTGGAGCTGTGATCATAACAAATGGAAAGAGAAGCATCAGTTCCAGAAGTGGTCCTGGGAAGGAGACACACCCCACTGCAATTAGGGCCTGGAGCACTGGAATGCAGGCACTTCATTCCTCAGTCCAAATAATTGTAACTAGTAATGTCAGTATGAACTCCTGCACTCCTTTACAAACCTACCCAAATCATAAAATCATATTACAGGGCCATAAAATCATATTACAGGGGAAGATCAAAGTCTCTTCACAGTATTCTTATTGGAAGCAATTGTTCTACTGAGATAAATTATGTCTGCCTAATAATACAAAATTTATATAGGTGAACACACAGCAGTCAGGCTGTGCAGAAGCTCACACTGGGTTTGCAGCAATCCTCTCCATTTCTTCCCACATGTTTATTTGCAGTTGTGATGTTTCTCTAAATAGGATCATAAAATATTTGTAATAGTCTTTCATATTTAAAAAAAACTTGTAGTTGTTGTAATTATTGTAAAATCTAATTGCTTACTCTTATGAAAGTCATCATGTTATTTCTTTGTGTTGCATTTAATTCATAAATGTACAAATTTAACCTCTGAACAATATTTTATGAATTTTAAAAATTGACCAAGTGCTCATGAAGAACTCACATTAATCCCTTTGTAAAGGAATTATAAAGGAACCCCAGTCCATTCTTGGAAAAGGTTGTGAAGATTTTCAGAGGAAAATTTTTTTCCATTTACTTTTGTTGGTTTTAAAGCTTCTGTATCACTGCACAGCTGGACCAGTCCAGAAGAGTACTGAAATATGTAGAATTTTTATCTGAGGGTAAATGAAGTCTGAACCTCAGACTGAGACACCAGGGACAAGGCAAACAACCACTATCTCAGCAATATTCACATTCAAACTCAATGAGTGGTGCTTGATTCCTCTCATTAGGGATCTTCCAGATAATGTCCAGACAAGGAATTGATCCTTTGCGTGAATTGATTAATTTGTAGTGTTTTCTGTTGCACTTGACTAAAACAAGCATTGTCTCCTTTTATTTTTAATGAAACAAAGGACTTCACAATGACTTTATATCTCAGACACTACTGGAAGGATGAGAGACTCTCATTCCGTAGCAACAAAAACAAAAGTATGACCTTCGATGGGCGGCTGATAAAAAAGATCTGGGTACCTGATGTGTTTTTTGTGCACTCCAAAAGATCTTTCATCCATGATACAACTGTGGAAAACATCATGCTCCGAGTGTACCCTGATGGCAACGTCCTCTTCAGTCTGAGGTGAGGAAGTACCTTTTCCTAAGAAAATCCATGACTGCAGTTGTCATGTCTTGGCTGTAATTGAAATTACTGGAAATACTTGCAGTTAAGATTCTCATACTGGTCTGGCATTAATCCCCTGGCAGCACATAATGGGAAATTGGTGACCGGTGTGCCAGTGGGAGAATAAATATTGAATTGACAACATATTTTTTCTATCATTCAGATATTGTTCCCTGTCAAGGGAGTTAATCAAGTGTTAATTCCTTGCCAGTGGCTCTAGTTTTATTGCTACTGAGTATAGTAAAGCAAAAATTATTAGCAAAGCAAAAACCGTGGGTTTGGTTGTTTGTTTTTTTTAACCTGAATCTTTAAAAACTGTTCTTGCTATTTTCAGCCTGGCTTACCAGTAAACATGCCAGTGATACAAACCAGAGCTCTAGATAGGCAGAGAGCAGATTCTTGGTGCTGATACCAGCAGTAGTGTGGGACTAAAAGGAACTGAAGAGTGAAACAGCAATTCCAGAACTGGAATAGCAAGGTCATTAATGTGTCTTCCTTCCCTCTGCATGTTACTGCTTTGCTTTATGAAGGAGATTTGGATGATGTGGCAGAAATAGTTTTAATGGAGAAATTTTCCCCCTAGGGTAAGCAACCTGAGGTCTGTGCATTGCAGGAATCCAGTTTGTTACTTATTAGCCCTGTGCACAGAGGTGATATTTCATCCAATCTGGACAGTCTGAAGATTTATGGAAGCATTTGAGATTGTTGCTATGTTATAATTGTTCCAACAATTAATGAATTTATCTCCTCTCTCATGAGGACATGAGAAATCCTCACAACAGCAGCTGTACACCATTTTAAAGTAGTGTATGTTCAAGAATCACACTGACAGTAGGGAACAAAGAGGTCAAGTGTGCATTTTACTGCTGTATTAATTTCCATGATTCTTGAGAGGGAGGGATCAGAGGAACTATACTCCTACACTAAGGCTTATATCAGTGATTCTCCAAGTGAGAAGTAGGAAATATTCCTTAGATGTTCCTTATAACACCCTTTTTTGTATTGCCAGTTTTACATGCAGTAAGTAGATTATATTCCAAATATTTACGTGCTATAAATCTGCATGTTTCACAGTTTTTCTTCAGTGCCTGGCATCCAGGATTTTATAGAAGCAAAGTGAAACAAAAAATCCTGATCTGTTGCTAAAATAGTCTTTCTTTTCTTGTTGTTCCCTTGGTCCTTTAGTCATTATTCATGTCCCACTCTTAGGATCTCATTTCAAGCCAGCAAAGTCTTACACTTGTAAAAATTCAGCTACGTTCTGGACACTGATCACAAGTTTTCAAAGGGCACTTGTATAACCCTCACTGAAATTCCTGTAGGATTCCATTTGGGAAAAACTGAAAAAATGAACTAAACCATCAAATGCCATGCAAGCTGTGACAAGAGAGGGAAATCTGGCAATATTTACTGTATTTAAGTTGCTGCCCCTTGGAAGTTCGATTTTTTCTTCTTGTTCTTTATTAAATACAAAGGGATATTTGTCCTCTAAACATTTGTGAAAAAGCAGGTGGAATGCAAAATAGCCTTTGCCTGGATTTCCTTAACCTTTTTACAATATAATGCATTTCATTTAAGAGGAGAGTAAGCTTGCAGAAATTGAAACTAATCTCTTTTTGCAATTAAATATTATAACTGTTCTAGCTGGTGAAACAGCACTTGGAATAATATTTGCCCCAATCTGTAATATTATCTACTTCAGTCTATGAGAAATCAAGTCAAGAAATGTGAACTCCCTTCCTTAATCTTTGTTAGTGTAAACCTTCTAAGCAAAATGCATGAAAGGCTAATGAAGGATCAGGCCAAATTTAAGGTTTAAAAATCAAAGGGAATGTACTTAATAATAAAGACTATTTATATTTTAAAAAAAGGATGATCTCTCACTGATTTAACTTTATCTCACCATCTTGAAGCTATTTTAGAAGCCTCTAAAAGGGCAGTAAACCTCAGTCAATAGGATTCTAAACAGCACATTGGTTGGGGATCTCACTTAAGTGTGTGCACAGCTAAGAAAGTCTGAAATTTTTCATTCTATTTCTGTTTTTCTGTTCCCTTCTGCAGAATAACCGTTTCTGCTATGTGCTTCATGGATTTCAGTAGGTTTCCACTGGACACACAGAACTGTTCTTTAGAACTGGAAAGCTGTAAGTTTAATTTTGAATTGTTCTTCACATGTGCATTCTTACCAGCATTCCATCTTGTGAATAATAACTCTTTCACTTATTTTGATGTGTGACCTGAACCCTTCAGCATGCACATATTGAACTGTAGGCAATTTGGGATCTTTCCAGAACTCAATGAGCTTTGAGAAGGTTGAAAACCCATGATGCGTCCTGCTTTATTTCCACTGGCTTGTTATTCCAAGGCCTAAATCTAAAAATCTGTCAAAAAGCATGAGGGTTTTTTCCTGAATAAAAAAAAAGTGAAAATTACAAGTAAAATAAAATGTCAATATTTGACTTGTTGGAAAAATGAAAATGGGTGTTTGTGTTCCTGTGAAACATCTGTTTTTCATCCCTGCCTTGGTTGTAAGCTGCTGGCAGGGAACAGGGTGGGGCTGAACTTGGAACGAGATGGAACATGGTCTTTGCAAACCACTTTCATGTCAACAAACTGACAAATTGGGGTGAAAAAAAAGTCTCCTTAGGGTTTTCCCCGATTGGTTGAGTGGTCTCCTCTCCCTAAGAAAGGAAGGAGAAGTGACTTACCTTAGTAACTCCATGACTTCAGTTTCTGTTTTCTCACAGATGCATACAATGAAGATGATCTGATGTTGTACTGGAAACATGGCAACAAGTCCCTGAGCACAGACGAGCACATCTCCCTCTCCCAGTTCTTCATCGAGGAATTCAGTGCTTCCAGTGGACTTGCTTTTTACAGCAGTACTGGTATAGTAAGCCCCTTTCCTTAGAAGAGGGAAGCACAGGATAAAATCATGCAGAATGTCTTTCAGATTCCAATTCTTGGCCAATAAATGACTGTGGCTGCTGAGAGATCAGTTAAAATGAGGTTTTGTCAGTCTGGGGCCTTGGTTCCCTTTGCATTACCAATGTGAAACTTTATTTTATGAAAGAAAGGCCATAATAATACTTGTGACTTTGTATCTGACATTAAGAACCTGTAAAAAAAATGCACACCTGAGTACATGCTGTTATGAGCTCTTGCAAAATTGTGGTGCTTCTCTGAAAGCCACTGGAGTATTGAATTTACAGGAATCTTTATGCCCTGGCTATATAGAAGAGCTTGAAAATGGAAATCCTAGAGGGTCAGATAATAGAGAGCAAAAATATGAATTCCAGTGCGTTTTATTGGCTAAAATATCCTCATTTTTAGAGCTGTGTAATGTCACTAAAAGTCTACTAACTGGATGATTTTCATATGGGACCATTTATTACCTATTCAGGTCTAATTCATGATTTGCTTAATTTTCCTTGTTTATATATAAAGTTGCAGGGAAAAGCATCCCTTTCTGTCACTGCTACATAGTTTAAATTCAAGTTAATCTGCCCCGAACAGGCTTTTATTTCTCCGTGTAGATCTTGCTCTATACTTTCTGGCAAACTTTGGGCTTTAGGAGTTTATTGTAGTCTTGATTTCATGCGGGGTGGGTTTTGTTTTCCTTGTAGCTTTACATGCAGTTATAGATTTTGAAATACTTCTCTGTGTAAGTAGTCTAACCATATGTTTTTAACCAGAGAAAACAGCACTCATGCTATCGTATTTTATAGTCTGAGTCAATTCATTTCAGTTTGGATATTGCCCTTTTTATCAGAACTGATGAATAAAAGAGAAATTACTCCATTTAATATGATGAAGTGCAAAACACTTTGGAAAAAAAAAAGGCCTTTAAGGAAAGCAGCAGATAGATTTATTTGGTGAATTTTATTTACAGGTTATTTTCTTGCATTCAAAAAAGGGCCATTCAAGTTTGCAGTGGCTTTCAGATACTGAATGCAGAAATTCTAATTTAAATTATAATGCTGCCTAAGAAGTGAGGAATTCACAGCTTGATAAGGTTCTTCACCTTTATCTCCTGCTCCTGTATGAGCTAAGAACAGAGCTCCATCTTTCAAGAGCCACTGTCATGTGAAAGGAGAGCAAGTGATACCCTGCTATCATAACTGTGCCTTGTTGAGAGCTACATCAAATTTGTCCTTGTTGCAAGAAGGAGACTGGGATATTTTCCACCAAACTGGGTTCCAGGAGCTCAGCTGGCTTCTTTCTGCCTTGCTATTTTCATCAAAAAATTTTGCAAGCAAATAGAGCCTTGTGCACAGCAGTGCAGCCCCACAGTGCCCCTGCACCCAGGGCTTTGCAGCACCCTCACAGCATCTTTGACTTCGCAAAGTCTAACTGCTTAACTCTTTAACATGCAGAGGTTCTGAGGTTGAGCTCATTCAGCAGCATAAAGGTGGAAGGAAAAACTTTTTTTAAGTCACAGGGACCACTGGGAAGTACCTGAATAATGCTTGTAGCACATCTTAATCAGAATGCTGTGCTTTGAGGTTTTTTTTTTGCTCAGGAGGTTCCACTTCCTCTTGCTCTTTTATTTTGCTTATTGTTGGAAGAAAAAAATGAAATAATAGTGGAGAACAATCAGCACCACTCTAATGGGAGTCATCATTCCCACAAAGCAGCTTTCTGCAATTCAAGGTTCTGCATATCCTTCCCTGTGAATCTCACTGAACAGCACCTGTAGTGTTTAGGCTTTTGGGGTTCCTGGACCTCCAGAAGAGCAACAATTTAAATCCATTTTAGAGATAGTAATCTTTAAAACAAAAAACTTTCTCCACTACTGAAATCACGATAGAGTGTTTAATATTATTTGGGATTAATTTTGGTATGTCCTTTTCCATAGAGTCACTCATTGTGATGGCAGGACTGCTCCAACACAGGCTCATGGATGCTTCTCTCTGTCCTGGACAGGCAGATGCTGTGCACTTTTGCCTTTTTACCTCACTGTAACCTGGTTTCCCCTGCTGTGACAGGAGGTACAGCACGGATGCAGTGGTGCACAGGCAGAGCATGCCCCAAAATTCACTAGATGGCACCCTGTCCTCTGAAGTGAGCGCTGGGCTGGCAGGCAGGCGGCTCCGACTGGAATAAAAAAAAAGGAACGAAGGGTTGTTTCTTGTCAGGTGTTTGTAGCAGGCTGCTTTTCAGGGAAGGCAGGGTGTTGGCATCACTGGACAATTGTCTCCTCTCTGTATTCTCCTGGCAGTTTCACTTGAAGTGTGTTTAATTTCTTCAATTTCCCAAGCTCAGTTATAACAGAGTATTTTATACATGCAGCCATGACCCTTCACTCCCATAAATGAGGGAGGATTTGTAAAGCACTGTGTAAAACTGTAACTGGTGGCAAGATTTCTGAGGCATTTACTACTCCTGCTGTGGATACTCCTGGCAGAAGGAAGGGCCAGTGAGCAGCTCACAAATAACACAGCTCTTTCCTCTTCCCTCCCACTCCAACCTGTTCCTCTCCCTTTTTTCCAACAGGTTGGTACAATCGACTTTTTATCAACTTTGCACTCCGCAGACATATTTTCTTTTTTGTGCTACAATCCTATTTCCCAGCCATGCTGATGGTGATGCTGTCTTGGGTTTCCTTTTGGATTGATAGAAGAGCTGTTCCTGCCAGGGTGTCACTAGGTAAATCCTTACTGTATATTCTTTGGGGAGTATAGAATGGAGAGGGAAGGGTTTGGAGGTACTTTAGCTTCTTATTTATACAGGATTTGAGTAAGGATATCAGGTAATTGCCTGAACAACGCTTTTATTAGAGCTGTTGTCATTACCTGCAGTCAGTCTCTACATTTGGAAAGGGGATGTTTGTTCAGACTGGCTTTGCTATAGTTGGAAACAGCTCACACACCACAGAAGCAAAAAAGGGATGATTCTGCAGCTTTCCTGATGTAGAATTTTACTTAATTGCAAAACCTGGTTTTGCCTTCCCTCTTCCCAGCAAAGTAAGAAGTTGTAGCAGGCAGTCAGATCCCTCCTCAAATCCATGGATCATGAGGCGTAGCGCAGTCTATGCAGAAGCTCTGCAGCTCTTCTTTTTCTCAAGAATCATTTTTTATCTTCCTACCAAGTTGGAAACAGTTGCCTTTGTGGCGAAGCCTTTCTTATCGGGCACCATGGAGGTGTTTGCTTTGGTGTCCCATCTGTGCAAGGCACACAGTCTTCTGTGGAAGCCACAGATTAGTTTGGGCAACTTTCTGCTCCTGCAGTTTTACTTCTGAACACCTCATCTTAGGAGAAAAGGACCCATTACAGTGTTTTTTATAGAAGTTTATTCTTTTTCTCAGTGGTAAATCAGTGGATGCCACTTCAAGACCCTCTTTGATGTGAATATAATGCTGATGGCCTTGGGATGAGTACATTTTTTCCAAAAATTAGGATCTCTGAAGATCTGATAGGAATTTGTTAAGGCACCTGATGCAACCATAATGCAGCTGAGTCCTGCAACTCTAATTTTAAAATAATGGAAGTTCTTGTTCCTTCTTCTCACTGATGCTGGTCCCAGCAGCCAATTGTATGTTGCCATATTTCTTAGACAAGAGAAAAAGCCCCCAATTTTCTCTGTAACTATATCAATCTAGAAAAAAATAGGACTGTAGCCACTCACGTCCCTTTCTATTGGCACAGTCTAAAGCTATTAATTCATGAGATATAAATACATTTGTTAATCTGAAAACAAATTATGGTACCTCCTAGCTACTTTTATTAATGCATCTACCAATTCCTTTTATTTAGAAGAAATTTAAGTTAATCTTTAAAAATAACTTTTTGATTCTCAGTAGGCCATTTTTAATGTTGTCAGGATAGTTTTGCTGATCATGTTCTTTATGTATGGATTTCTGCAGAAGGTTATGCATCAGGAGTTCTATGAATAAAGCACATTTTATTAGCATAATCATACATAATTTATAGCAAACCTTAACAACAAAGTTTAATAAGCCTAGCTCCTTAGCCTAGAGTATATGTATATTAAATGAATGGATTTCCTCTTATATGGTGTATTTCAAACTCCATCCTTCAACCTAAGGAGCCTGCAGAGAGGGAGGGGGAAAACTCTTGTATTTTCCAGTGGGCTTGAATTAGTGTAGAACTGGAGAAGGGCTACAGAGACCCAGCTGACAGTGCTGTCTCACAGATGTCAAGATGTTTTCACTTCCAGAGTTACACTGATTTCTTTAAAAGCAGGGCCTGATTTGGGTGTTGTTTATTTTCTCCTGAGCCAGAGCAGACCAAAATGAGATGAATAGCTGATGTAAGAGCAGAGATTGAAAAGATGAGGGTGAAATTTTGGTCCCACTAAGGCAAACAGTAATTTTTTCTTAGTTTCAGTGGCTGTAGCATTTTTTTGCTAGATGGTTTTTAGAGAGCTATGGAGTTACGACAGAGGCATACAGGCTGATATATGTTCTCAAGAAGTACAATTTGAGAAAGGGTTGGGAGGGGAAATGGTGATCATTTAGTGATTCTTCTGGACAAGAAAATGTGCAGTGGTGACCCTGGCTCTGGGAGGTGAGAGACAACCACAAACCTGCTTTAACTTCTGTGTCTGTGCCCAAAGCTGTCACAGAAAAGTGTTCCTGCTGCTCAGTGGCCATTCTGAGTAGAGGGGTGATTTACAGCCCTCAGTGTTGTGCATGATGGGTCCTTCATGGTTCACTCCACTTTTCAGAGCCTGTGTGAGGAAGTTAAAGGGGGTGTCAGTAACAAAGCTGTGCTGTCCAAGCAGTGGTGATGAGCTAACAGAACCAGCTGACCAGTGCTGTGATAACCTCTCTTTTCTCTCTGGCAGGTATAACTACAGTGCTGACAATGTCGACCATCATGACAGGAGTAAGTGCCTCAATGCCTCAAGTGTCTTACATAAAGGCTGTGGATGTGTATTTATGGATCAGCTTCCTTTTTGTCTTCCTGTCAGTCATCGAGTATGCAGCAGTGAACTATCTCACCACGATTGAAGAGAGAAAACAACTCAAAAAAAGGGGCAAGGTATAACTCTCTGTGTTTTGTTGTATTCTGAAAGCATCTTGGAAGCTACAGACTAATCGTGATACACTGCTGTGATAACAGTGATAACAGAGCAGTAACAATCTCTGTCTCCACTCTGTATCTCTTTTTTTTTTTTCACTCGGATGAAGGGAGAAAAAGTGTCATCTTCTCTGAGATGCTGAGAAGGTTTGTGCTTTCTCTTCCTTTTTTTGTGGCACAGGTTAGGGATATTTTTTTGCCCCCTTTTTTCCCCCCTCGGAGGAATATAACCTTCCTTCTATTTTCAAATACCTATCAATCGAGGTATTTTTCCTGTCTCTGAAATAGACCTCAGCATGCCTTCATATGATATTCCTTCCTGTTTCCTATTTCTTTTTTGTCCCAAGACCAGGTGAATGGCAAGGTCATTTTTAGAAAAGTGTGCCTGAAGCAGAAATAGACATAAGTTAAACATCTGCTTTCTGTGAAGCTCTCACTTCAAACCTTTGCTTGAAGAATATCCCCTCTGTAAACTCATTTGCTGGAATATCACGAGGGGAAGAACACAGAAAGGATGCATATGTTGCTCACATGATTTGAAAATCCCATCAAAAACCTACTCCCAGAAATGTTTGAAGTCATTTCCCACAACTCCAGCAACACAGACCTACAGGAGAGAGTTAGATTCTTCTATTTCAGAAGCTGAGGCACATATTGCCAACCAGCAGCTGGCAATAATCAGGCAGACAAGTGTGTTTGATGACATTTGATGACATTTCCTTGCTCATGTCCCGCTCAAGGGGGCAGGCCCCACAGAGAGCCATACTGTGAGACGGCCCCGTTCTCCACATGCTCTCCACAGAGAGAACAAAATGGAAGGGAAGGCTTGCTTTATTTTCTGTTTTATTCATTTGTGATTTGCCAAAGTGGCTCCTGCTAGACACAGAGTAACTCTCCTTTGTTGCCAGGCTTCAGGAATGTACAGCATGGATGCAGTGCAAGCAATGGCTTTCGATGGCTGCTTCCACGACACGGATGTGGACATGGACCTGACTCCCTTCCCAGACCCCTGTGAGGAGAATGAGAGCAGGACAAGTCAAACCAACATCTCCAATGCAGACACACCTCGCTTGAGGAGGAAGAGATCTCTGAAGGGAAACGTAGGCAGGATTATTTTACAGAACAATCATGTTATTGACACGTATTCCAGGATTATATTTCCCAGTGTATATATTGTGTTCAACTTTTTTTACTGGGGTTTGTACATGTGAACAAAAATGCTTATAAGCTAGACACTATTTTGTGAATGAGTGTTGCATCATACTTTGAAAATAATGCAACAGCAGTAGAGGAAAAGTTTAAAATTTTCCAAAAGAGACTTCTGCATCAAACCTGGGCTGGTTTTGTTAGCAGCAAAACTCTTAAAGACTCTCACATGTATGGGTACTTTTCCAACTGGACTGTGCAGTGCTTCCCTGGGGTGATCCCATGCACAGGCTTCACTGCAGTAGCACAAGAGCTGTTTGCTCACTAAGGGAGCCCTTTGTCACTCCCCTAGACAGACAGCAGCTCCCACCTGAGGTATTGCCCTGTCTCTGTCTGCACTCAGACCCTTCCTCTCAAATCAGCCTCTCTCTTCTTCACCTGTGCTCCATTTTGGTCAGCAATCGGCACCGACCGCCTTGGGATAGCTCCTGTCCTTGTTTCGCCTCCTGCATTTCACTTTTCCTGGGCAAACTGTGTGCACCTCAGCAGCCTCTGCCCTCCAATGGTAACCAGGGGAAAATTATGGCTTAGCAGTGCAGTAGGGACCAGCAGGAAGCAAGGCTTTGTAGATTGTGCATCAACAGCACATCAAGAAAACCCCTCACCCTTGTCAGCTGTCCATGACTCTCCATGGAGTCTTTTTTTGGAGAAATCTGGCTCACCAGTCCCTGAGGCAGCACAGGAACAACATCCCAGACCCTGTGCACTTGCAGCCACCTCCCAGGTGGATGAGCAGCATCACCAACACGAGCTATGCCCTTCACGTGTCACCCACACACCTCTGCCTCACCCAGACCTGCTGTAATCACCTTCTTTCCACAGAACCCTTTGGTTTAGAAAGACAGAAATACAGACTTTGAAACAGATTTTAGATGATTTTGTCAAGAGAACAAACCAACCACGCCTTTGGTTCTTCTGCTTTATGTTGCACGTGAACTTGGAGTTTTGCCTCCCTCCCTCCCCCTTTGGCTTTTGAGATTGAATGTTCCAGTGAGGAGAAGCTGCATCTGCCTCTTGCAGCAGTGATCCCCAGGACAGTTCCAGGATATAAAAGGAAACAGCTGTGCCAAAACAGAGACACATACAGGAAACCTGTCAGTCTCAGATGAATCCTGCATGGAAATACCCTTAAGTTCAGGATAAGGAGGCTGAATTAAGGATGTTCAGGGATACACACAAAAAGTGTTCACAGCTCAAGAAAAGAACCAAGATTACTTTTTCATCTTTCCCAAATCAGGACCATTTTCCACTAAATTCCTTGGTTTCACCTGTCATTTAATGAGCTGAGTTTATACTTACAAAAACAATTCAAAATGATCATTTGTGGTGGCAAAAAGTGTCACAAGGTAAATGCTTGGTCACTGCTTGGTCAAGTTTATTGGTCCAGGAAGTGAGAATAAATTTGGAAGCCTAAATCACTCTCTGGTTTCTTTATTTACTTTATTATATTTACTTATCTAATTTTTTTACTTATTTAATTTACTTATTTTTCTTGCTCCCATCTTGTTTGTTCAGAGCATGGTGATGTCTCTTACCTTTCAAAGAGCTGAATGTGTCAAGCTCCCAGTTCCAGAGCTGGAGAAGTGGTGACACGGTGCCTGCTGAGTGACTGAAATCTCACAGAGTATGTGGGACAGATCGCTGCCAAACAAATGTATCAGAGCTGAGACAGCTTTGATACTTTTCCAAGAAATCCTGTCATGGAAAGCAGAACCATACCAGGAATGACAATGCTGGGAATGCAAAGCCAAAGGACACACAGGCTTTGGCAACAGTAACAGCACACCAGACTTCAAGCTGAGCGAATGTATAGTGTAGCTATGTATAAAAATACACCATCACAGCCTTGTTCCTGGAGTGCCATAATGAGGCATCCTGCACAGATGTCCCAGACTGCCTGAGAAGATCCCATCTAGTTGCTCCAGATGTGTGATGTGTCTTCTAAACTTCTCACATGAACTAATATAACATCATTGTTTTCACGAAGTTTTTTTAATCTGCCTTACAAGAAGTGTTGTTTTGTAGCCAACAGCGAAGCCTTAGCCTCCAACAGAAAAAAAATACTCCAAAAGTTTCCTTTTCTAAATTCCTTGCAGGATTTGCAGCAGCAGAAGCCCAGAGGCACAGCATGCCCAAGCCCTGTGTAGGCTGCCCAGCAAATTGTTTGTCATATGGAGGTGTGGAGGAAAAGAGATTCCTGCCTGCATTTACCTTCCAGGCACATCCTGTTGGGGTGCCAGGAAGCTGCAGACCTTGATTTTGATGTTACTTTCAGCTGTGAATGTAACTATTGGCCAAGGGTTCTCCCCACCCAGGGCACTACAGATCATCCAGTTCAACCCTCCTGCCCGGGGCAGGGATACTTTTAATTTTCCCAGGTTGCTCAGAGCTTCATCCAGCCTGACCCTGAACACTTCCAGAGGTAAGATCTCCACAAGTTCTCGGGCCAACCTGTTCCAGTGTCTTGCCACCCCCACGATGAAGAATTTTTTTTCTAATATCCAATCTAACCCTACTCTCTTTCACTTTGAAGCCATTTCCCCTTGTGCTGTCACGACCTGCTCTTGTAAATGACGATGAAATTTAACTGCATGCTTTTAGAGCAAAGCTTATAATTTTTATCTTCTTAATGCGGTGACAGGGATGATATCAGGATAAATTATGCTTAAAAAATCGTATTGTTTGTATAACTAGTAAAAGATAACAACCAGTATTTAAACTAATTATTTCTTGTCTAGAGGGTGCTAGAGGGCTGGCTACAGCTGCCATGGCCCTCCTCTGAAGTGTGTCTTAACAGGTTCGGTAATAAGTGCCTCCACTCAATTTGTCTCTGCACACTGGCACGGAAGTTTTCAAAAAGGTATTCACGAGTATTCCCCATTTCTGCTGATTTTGCAGCCAGTCCCATGCGTGGGTTTTATATCCCACAACATTTACTGCATGTTAAAGCACCACAGGCATTATGTAAATACATCCTTGTGTGAGTGTTCATCCCGATGGCATTCAGGCAGTTGTGCTGAGGGTACTTTGTGGATTCTTGGAGCAGAAATAACAGCTTGTCATGGTTTCTGTGACCAGATGAGGTGCAGGATGTGGCCTCGCTATTTTTAACATCTGCTGCTACACCCATTTGCAGTAAGAAAACATCCTGTGGGTGGTAGTGTAGGTGATGCAAACTTTTAAGTCTGGACAACTTCATTCTTAAAAGTTATATAATTCTTCAAATTATTAGTACACAAGAAGGCTTTCCTAACATTTTTTTTCCTGATGCCATCAGCTAATATAAACTAAACCATTAACAGGCCTCTTTAGTAATGGTAATTAAAAATATTTCTGGAGGTGTTCATGTGCTCCGTGAGGATTCCAAAGATTTCTTTGAGGAAGCCTCAGGGGGACTATGGAACAGGATTTTGATCCAGGAAAAGATGGCGCAGCTAAAGCCCAGACACTGTCGTGTGTACGAAGTAAAATTTAATCCTCTGACTAACTTCAGTGGAGATACTGTTGCGTTCCTGTTGGAATACACAGCAACAACACTGGAACAAATGCTGTATTTCCTACTGGCCGCCCGGAAGCGTCTCCTCCCGTGACACCCAGCGCGGCAGGACCGCCTCCCGCTTCCGCCGGGCGGGCCCGATCCGGTCCGGTCCGATCCGATCCGATCCATCCCGCCCCGCCCCTCCCCGCCCGGCCCCGCCGCCATTCCGTCCTTCCCTCACGCCGGGTGAGTGCGGGGCTGCGGGAAAGGGAGGGGAAGGAAGGGGAGGGATGGCGGCGGTGAGGGCGGCGGGGTTGCGTGTCCTCAGAGCCGCCGTGTCCGCCTTTATTCCCGCTGCTTCCCGCGGAAGGAGTCCCGGCAGCTGCCGGGCCGTGCGGGAACGCGCGCTGTGCGAGTGACGCGACAACAGCTGCCCCCGAGTGAGGCGGGAGCGGGCCCCTTCTGCTGCTCAGTTCTTCCTGCAGAAGGCCGAGAAGGGCCTGGGAGTGTGCGGAGGTGAAAAATGGGACCTGAGCCGGCCATGTGCCCTCGCAGCCCAGGGAGCCGATGGTGGCCTGGGCTGCACCCAAGGCAGCGTGGCCTGTGAGCGAGGGAGGGGGTTCTGCTCCTCTGCTCCGCTTTCCCGAGACCCCCACCTGAGAGCTGCATCCAGCCTTGGGGCCCCCAGCACGGGAAGGACAGGGACCCGTTGGAGCGAGTCCAGAGAGAGCCACCAAGATGATCAGAGAGCTGGAGCATCTTTGCTTATGAAGACAGGCTGAGGTGGGTCAGCCTGGCGGAGAGAAGGCTCTCCAGGGATCTTTTTGCAGTACTTAAATGCTGTTAGAAAGACTTTTTACCAGGGCCTGTCGCAACAGGACAAGGGGGGATGGTTTTACATTGCAAGAGGGTATGCTTGTATTAGATGGAGGTGTTTTTTGGGTGAGGGTGGTGAGGCCCTGGCACAGCTTGCCCAGAGAAGTTATGGCTGCCACATCCCTGGAAGTGTTCAAGGCCGGGTTGAATAAGGTTTTGACCAAACAGATCGGTGGAGATGTCATGGCAGAGATCCCCATGGCAGGGGATTTGTGCCAGGTGGTCTCTTCCAACTCAAGCCATTCTGTGGGTTTGCAGTTGTAATACTAATAAAACACTACAGAAAAGCACATGGTGTAAATGAAGCAGAGTTCTGTGAACAGTGCATACCTGAATTTAACTTCATTAGATCAATGTGAGTAAGTTGAGAGGTTGATATGATGGCTTTAGGTCTGGAATTCAAAACTGGCGATGAGGGTTGGTTGCATTTGTATTCCTGACATTTGGGGAATGTCAGTTTTAGATCCTAGTGCCACCAGCATCTTCAGATCTTGCTGTCAACCAGGGACTAATTTTCAGTCTTTAATTTTTTTAAGCATTCCCTTGCCTCATGTAGAACAGTGGCTTCCTGCTGCTGGGAATGTCCATCCTGCCAGGCAGGTGGTGCTGTGAATTCCCTCCTGCAGGACTGAGGTGACCACAGGTTACTACTGAGGGAAGGCTGCTCCAGGAACTGCTGATGAAGCATTGCCCAGGAGCTGGGGCATCAGCAGGGTGTCCCGCTGCAAGGCAGAACTTAATGAATGCTTCTTGGAATTACCAGAACAGGAGTTTAAGTTTCAGGATAAGGGATCTGTGCAAGTAAAAGCATCTCAGTACAGTGATAGCATTTGCTTTTGGGAGTAAAGCTGCCATTTTTACTCAGAAGTGAAATCATCAGCATTTTCTGATTCATCATGTGTTGGCTTCTCAAACTCGCTCAGATGTGCCCAGAGTCAGTTTGAGGTGGCCAGCCCAGACCTGGCTGCCAGGCTGTGCTGCTCCAGGGCTTGGTGCTGGCTCAATCCTCAGGGTGCTTAGCTCAGCTCCTCAGGCAGGTTTCTACTGCTGCTCTGGGGGAGGAGATGCTGGAGCAGACTCAAGGCAAGTCTGTCTGCACATGGTTTAGATCTACTGTTAACTCAGTTTATTCTTTAACTTTCCTGAGAACTTGGCAGCTAAATAATTTGTGAAGTAACTTCTTTATTCTTGCATAATTGCACACAACATACTGTGTTTGGAAAAACAAATGACTTTCAGCTTTAAGTGTCTGTACTTGTATGAAGGAATTATTTTTATTCTACATAAACCACAAAGTTCGACAGCTTGGTGGAAATCAAAGCAGAATCTTGGCATTTTAGTTTTTAAACGGGTAAATTTTACAAGTTTTAAGCTTGCAGATTTAGTAATTACCTAGCATCAACAGAAAGGGCTAACAATGTTCCTTCTTTTGTAAACTGGTACTGTTGAAGGAATGGTAATAAGAATACAGATTTCTGATCCTGTCCCCTCTCTCCACCTCCCTCTGCATGTTGCCACTAAATCTCTTAGAGTTGAATTGATTATTTTTTAAATATTTTGCAGCCCTGCTACAGAAGCCCACTTGACCACAGGTGTGGGTGGGTTCCTGCGTTGGTAACGATCCCTTGGCTTCATCACTGCTCTTTAGTATAAACAGCTGTGGGGTTTGAGCTCCTGTGAGCTCCCAGCAGAGCCCTTTGGAGTCTGCTGAGGTTTGAGAGAAGGATTGGAGGCCTGCTTGGAGCAATTAGTGAGCCCCTGAACCCACAGCTGTTCCCAGTATACTCTGATTATCCCAGGGAATAAGGCAAGAACTGCTGCTCTGAGCCTGGGGGCTCTTGAGGGTGTGTTGCTGGCTGACTGTTTGGGGTCTCTCTCCTCTTGGACAGGACGATGCCCAAGAAAGGAGGGAAGCATGGTGACATGGCGAAGGAAACACAGGCACAGTGTAAACGGCCCAAGTTGGGCACAGCTGGTTCTCCATCAGTCCTGAGTTTTGAGAGCCCAGACAGCCTCTTCAGGAGCCTGATCTCTCCCATGGAAGAAGAGGTGTTTTTCAGGGAGTACTGGGAGCAAAAGCCACTGCTTGTTCAGAGGAATGATGCCCTGGTGGCTGCCTACTACCAGTGCCTGTTCCAGCTGTCAGACCTGATGGAGCTGTGCAGCCAGGGCCTGTACTACGGGCGAGATGTAAATGTCTGCAGGTGTGTGAATGGGAAAAAGAAGGTTTTAAATAAAGAAGGTAGAGTGAATTACATGCAGCTGAAGAAGGATTTTGACCAGAAAAAGGCAACAATACAGTTTCATCAGCCTCAGAGATTTAAGGTGGGATTGTTTTGTTGTAATTAATGCTTGCTTTATAATCTGGTGTGGCTTTTGCTGAGTGGCACTAGAAATGGTTTCATATCTGCACCCAGGGGAGGTAGTTGGCATTGATGACCTGCTGAAATTGTTATATGGACTGTGTGAAAACACAGTTTGTACTTCAGCACTCCCCATCGTGTTTCAGTGGTCTGCAGTAATAACAAAATCTAATTCATGCTATAATATTTTTCTGTAATATTAAGTATTCTTTTGAAATGCATATAATTCATGATCAGGCACCTGGGCTTAAATTAACTCTTCTGCCCCACTTTTTCCTTGTGCAGACAGGGGCTTTTGTACGTCTTCCCTTTAATCAGGGGTGAGGTGTGAAACCATGTCAAGTATTCCTGGGACAGACCACCATTCTTGCCAGTGGGTTAGCACTGAAATGCACCATGGAAGTGACAGCCCCGTTTTAGCTGAGTGTCCTCAGTCTTTGTCTATGGGAAGGAGACAGTGGTGCTGCTCAGTTGTAAAGGATTTGGATACTTGTAGGTACTTGGATTTAGGCAGTCCTTTTTTGTCCCAAGGTGTCAACAGAGTGTAATTGTGAGGTGGATTCAAATAAGGACCCAGATACACAGCTGGGTCCCACGTGGAGTGTCACTGACTGATCTCAGTTGTTGGCATCTCCTGGTGTTTCCCTGTCACATGTTGGGTGTGGATGAGTAAAGTTTGTGCTTGAATATTCCCAAACATTTGAAGTCACATATAAAAGGTCTAACCTTTGTGTTATTCTCTCTTTGATGGGAGTCCTGCATGTGTTTATTTTCTTAGGGTGTTTTGCTGTTTGTGGGATGATGAGTGGTTTATTCTCCTCTATTTAGCCTCATTTTTCCTGGTTTTGCAGCCTGAAGATGGTACAGAGAAGAGAGCAAACATCAATGCTCTGTTGAGGCACAAGACTTTTTGCCTTAGCCATTACTTTCATGGCAGATCTCCTTTGCTTCTGCAGTGCTTGCCTTCAGGAGAAACTGCTTCCCAGGCTCTGTGTCCCTGTGGGGATGTCACCATTCTTCCCCAGCAATGGGCTGGTGGCAGCCAGGCTTGGCTGAGATCTTCAGTAGTAACAGCATAATTTATATTTATTTATTTATTTATTTATTTTTGTGTAGGATGAGCTGTGGAAGATTCAGGAGAAACTGGAGTGCTACTTTGGGTCTCTGGTGGGCTCCAATGTTTACATCACACCCCAGGGGTCTCAGGGCCTTCCCCCTCACTATGATGATGTTGAGGTAGGACAATACCACCTTGTCTGTGAAACTCTTTGTGGGCTCCTGACACTGGATGCCTCTGTGTGTGCTTCCACCTCTTCCCCAAATAAACATGCTAGAAAATCATCTGGTTTTCCACTGAAAACTTAGGGTAGTTATTTGCAAGTGTTTACTTATATATTTTTGCTGAAAGAGTACTAATAGTAATGGCTAAGTTTAAGTGACCAGTGAGGAAATAGGGATTTCCAAATTCAGGATAAAACAGATCACACTTCACAGCTCTTCTTTCTGTTGTCTCTAAATACGATGCAAAAATTTAGTTCCAAAATGTAAATTTCTGCATTTAGGTATCTAAAAAGTAATGTGAATTGAATTGTATTTGCCATGCTGGGAGTAGCTGAGAGCAGGGCTGGGGAAAACCTGTGTTTGTCAGAAAAGCAACCTGTGGCACTATTTCTGTCCTTAGTTTCTGAATGCTTCCACAGACTTGGCAAGTCAGAAGATAATTTAAAACACCTGGTGAGTGTGAGGGGCAGCAGGGCTTCCTTAGGGCTCCCCAAAAATTTGGATTTATGGTCTTTTGCAGGTGTTCATCCTTCAGCTGGAAGGAGAGAAGCACTGGCGACTCTACAAACCAACGGTGCCTTTGGCTCGGGAATATAATGTTGAGTCAGAAGATAGGATTGGGAGTCCCACACATGAGTTCATCTTAAAGGTATCATAATTTAATTGCTTCAGGTGGTCTGGGCTGTGGTAGCCAGAAAGGTAGTCATGTTTGGTAGGCTCTTAGAAGTAGCTGTGTGACCATATTTAAGGACCATAAGATAAAAATGGAATCGGATTTCATCACTATTGCTTTATGAACTTTCTCTTTGTGCTGCTGTTTATAGGACAAGCCATGAGTGAACTGATTTTTCCTTCGTGGAGGCAATTTCATGTGCTTTGCACTTCTTTATGGTCTTGACTTTCCCGATCTAAAATTTTTTTTCACTGTGAATATTACATTTACATAGGTGAGAAGACAGGGGAGAAGGAAGGTTCTACTTGTTAAGTGTTCTAACTAAAAATTTCAGGCAGCATTTTTGTAACAGGTTAGGATTTTTATAGCCTTTTTGACTTCTCCTGTGGAACACTGGCCTTTTCTTTTGATGTGATCTGACCAAAATCCCATGGCACTGCTCCTCTCCCAGCCTACTGAACTGCCAGCAGGCTCATCTCAGCTGCTTCTTTGTCCCCTTCCTGCAGCTCAGCAGGACCGTACCTGTTCTAGCATGTTAAAATCTTGTGTTTGCAGAGAGATGCAGAGCAAATATTGAAGGAGGTTGGAAGGTTGGAGGTGTTGGACTTCTGGCTTAGAGTGCTTTATGTTATTAAAGTGTATATTGGAGAATTGCTTGATTTTGTGATTTTAAAGAACATACATTGTCAGTCTGTCTGCTCAGAGAGTATTTTCTCTGTTTGGACTACAGTAAGGTTTGACCAAGTGGCCTAAATGTATCAATTCTCTTTCATTTTCCTGCAGCCGGGTGACTTATTGTACTTCCCGAGAGGGACGATTCACCAGGCTGACACTCCTCATGGGATCGCCTGTTCAACACATGTGACCATCAGCACCTACCAAAACAAGTAATTCCTCTTTATTTCTTGTTTTGCATGGCTTTCCTCTGCCAGGTGATGTGTGTGAATAGTAGAGACTTGAAGCTGGCGTTTCAAGGAAGTGATGTCCTGTTTCTTAAAAAAAAATAACCTTGTCATGAGCTCTACTTGAGTCTTATCTGTGTTCATCCTATTTAGCCCTCGTGGGGTTTGTTTTCCTGTGGGTATTGCAGGGGTAGGGGATGTCACCTTCCCTCCAGAAATGTGGTGACATGAAATATATGTAGATACCCCAACCTGCTGTTAGGGACAAGTGTTGAGGTAGCAGTAATTGAAGTTTTGGGGTTTGAGGGAAGGAGGGGGAGTGAGACTATTGTTGTTTGAAGCAGCCTCTTTGCCAGGTTTTCATGCAGCAAGCTTGATTGCTTTTTAATTGCCTTTTTTATTATTTACCAGCTGGAGACTTTAATGTGGAGGATAATGTTACAACTGCAAACTCACTGTTGTGTTTGAAAAAAACCCTCACCAGTGGCTGAAGTTGCTGTTCATTTCATAATCCAGATAAAGAGCCATGAGTTATTCCTTTCCTTGGATTTTCTCCTGTCTTTGATGGTCACCCACACCTCTTCTGAGAGATTCTTTTGTGCAAATTTTTTCTGCTAATCTGTGGTTTTCCTCTTCTACCCCATGCATGAGAGTTAGATTTCTTTTGTCACAGGTCAGGTCCTTGTCCCTCCCATTGAAACATTGTTATCACACAGGGAAATGCTGCTATTGCCACCTAATCAGTTTATGAGGCTTGGAATTGCTAGCCTGAGTTTGGGATTTCTTGGATTGGGAAGGATTTCTGTTATCTGCCAAACAGGGCAGAACAAGTTTGGGCATAATTTAGGTAATTGTGAGATGAATCTCTAACCACCAGCTGTGCCACTGTGGAAGCCCAGGGTGTCAGTGCTGTGGCCAGTGTGCACAGCAGGGTTTGTCCAGCTGGATCTGCATGGATTTATTGGTCAAGTCCTGCTGGGAAGCCAAAGATTCAGCTTCTTACAATGGGATTGCTGGAGATCTGCTGCCCTGTGTGGAGTCGGTGCAGTTTCTCCATGGCTGCACCAGCCCAAGGCCAGTCCGGTGCGTGACTTGTCAGGAGCACATTCCCTGGGCATGTCTGTCATGGGTGAGGAGAGGAGCAGGAAAAGCTGCAAGACTGCTCTTCTTCCAAGGTTAAAAAGTGGAATCATCATCCATTAAGGTTATTGGCAATGAAGTGTAAGAGCCTTCCTCTGCCCCTGCTGTCAGCTAGTGTAGGTAAAATAAGCAGTCCTGGTGTTTTGATTTGGCTTGTAGATGGAAGTAATATTTGGAAACTAAACCACTACACTTGGAAAATTGAAGAAAATTTGAAAACAGCTGTGGAAGAAGTGCTGGTGATGGTGGCACTTCCAGGTATTTTTAGGCACCAAGACAAAAGGGACAGCTCTGTATGTTGGGGCAGATCCCAGAAGGCAGAGCAGTGTGCACATGTGGGATGAGTAGGGCAGTTTGGAAAAGCAGAGAGTAGCTGAAGGCACTTGCTGGCAGATGGGAACTGGGGGCAAGAGAAGCAGTAAGAAGTAGAGGTCCAATTCCTTTTATTGGCCAGAGTTCTTCCTTCCCACCACGTAGCAGAAAGTGAAACATTTGAGATGATAAAAAAAGAGCCTATAATAAATAACAACTGTTTTACATCTTAACACTACTTTAGTTAGGAAAAAAAAAAAAAAAGTAAGCTGTGTGTTTTATTTCAGTGCAACTATTTCAGTATTTTTTTTTCTTTTTTCTCCCTGTCTTCCAGCTCCTGGGGAGATTTCTTACTGGATGCAATTCCTGGCCTTGTGTTTGACACAGCAAAAGAGGATGTGGCTCTGCGGATGAGCATTCCAAGGCAACTGCTCATGGTTAGTAGGTGAGACTTGGGGAATAATGGTGCATCCAGGTGATCTGTCAGACAGGCAAAGGTCCTTTCAGGCCAAGCTTTTGAATCTCTAAAAGTTTGTGAAGCTGTGAATTGTTGTGGGACCTCCTTATGGCGGTCCTGTTGTGCTGCTGCTCAGCTCGTCAGTGTGCAGGAGGAACAAGGGTCTGTTAACTGCACGTGCAAGTCCTTCAGCCCCAGAGCAAGGGAGAGTGAGCTTCAGCTTTGATTTGTGAACAGCTCATGGGGAATGTGTAAAAGAAAGCTTGATTTGGGACTAAGCAAAGATAAAAGAGGAGAGTCCAGATTTTCACTGCTGTGCTGTACTGCTTTAGGCCTGGTCTGTTCAGCTTGAGTTTTCTGTCTGGATGTTTAGCAGGTAAACACAGCTGACTACACCAAAAAGCTGAGCAGCCTTTTGAGAAGACTTGCAGACCGTCTAGAGAGCTCCAGGGAACTGAAATCATCTGACATGAAGAAGGATTTCATTATGCACCGGTTGCCTCCGTGCTTGGGATGTGACTCCGATTCTTTGACTCCAGGTAGAGTTTGAGCTTCCTAACTGATGTGATGGTAGTGGCTAAGTCTGCCTCTTAAAACTTGTAGCATTTCATGGCAGGCCAAGATCACAGTCTAGGTCCAGCTGTGTGTGGCCTGGCTCCCTGTGTGTGTTTGCACACCTCTGTTGGTTAATTCCCAGTATCTGGTGGGAGAGATGACCTATCTCCCTTAGAGTGAAATAAAGGTTATCCTAGATTTAAATCTTTCTCCTTTCTCCCTCTACCACAAGTTTGAGAATGTGTGGGTGTGGAAACACAAGTTAACAAAAAATTCTGGCTACAAGAGAATGCACAGAGGGGGCTCAGTTTGTACCATGTCTGGTTTTCTTCCTTTCTAAGGGAGTATTTGTTTTTCTTAGGTGGGAAATTGCCAAAAATAGATAGCAAAATCAGACTGCAGTTTAGACACCATGCTATCATCACTGTGGAACCAGAGCAGGAGAATGCTGTAAGTATAAAAAGCCCCCCCTTGTATGCCTGGGGTGGGCAGTGGGATGCACGTGAATTGTTGCTCTGTTGTACTAAAAGAGTTGTGCAGTTCTGCTTGGTTGGATCCTACATCCCATTATTGCTGTCAGGAGATCCTGGGGCTGTTTGCTGAGCAGTGAAACTGCACATTCCAGCCTCCTGGAGGGAGGTACAGAATAATATTCAGTCTGTGATTCTGCATGGCTTTTATTTGACCATACATGGGGTAGATCATTGCAGCAGCTAAAATGGCTTCTATTTTTCTGGATAATAGAATTTTAAAAAATTCTTTGTGTTTAAGAACAGGAAGAAGTTATAAAATTAGGGTTCTTGAAGAGAGGGAATTCTCTTGGCTGCATTTAGTCTTTACTGCTGAGTTATCTCTAAGTGGGTGACAGTGTCTCTGCTAAGTTGTTCCCACACATAGATGCTAGCATCTTGCATCATTCTGTGTTTATGCTGCTGCTTATCTGTGAAGGTTTATTAGTATGAAAGTGTAGAAGTGCTTTTTATTATCTTAATTTAAAAAAAAAGGGGGGGGAATGTACACCCAGGATGGATTATCTTGTACAGTTTTGTTTTTTTTCTTTTTTTATGAGTGGAATGTTTCCCTCCAAGAAAGACACACCAGAACTTTCTGATTTTTCTCCTCCATTTTATTTGTGTCCATATTGCTGTGAGAGTGTGTAGGGTTTGGAAACTTCTTTCTCAGTTATTTTTGGAACCAATTTGCACAGCTTTGAGCGAAGTTTAATAATGGGCATGTGATTTTTAAGAGACAGCTCAGTCTCAGACTGAAGATTTATTGATGCACACCCTCTTCATTAAGAGTTTTTAGAACTGCCCTAAATGGCCTATCTGCTACACAGCATCAGTCCTGTGACTTAAGAAGGGGCTGTAAATAAATTTTCAGAGGTGTTTTGGAGGGTCCCTTTTTCAGTTGAGAAGGTGACTTTCTTTGCTTGCTCCTACAGTGGGCTCTGGAATTAAGGAGCTGGCACTGGACTGAGATGATGTGGATCACTTGTAACCATTTTCTTCCTGCTGTTTTTCAGGATGAAATTCGCAGGGACATGGTTTATGTGTATCATTCCTTAAAGAACAGGAGAGAAACTCACATGATGGGGACAGAGGATGACACTGCAAGTGAGGATGGTCTGGCACAGGTTTGTTCCTACAAACACACCCCAAAAATGTTTGCCAATGTGGGTTTGGCATAGTTCTTCAGCACCCAGAGCTTTTCATTCCTAAAGTACCTGGAGGAACAGAGGCAGCAACACAGGCACTGAACAGTAGAACTAAGTAATGTGATCTCATGCTTAATTAACAATTTGAGATGTTAATGGGATGTCTTGTGCATGCCTCATGTCCCAGTTAGCAAATCTCCTGGAGCAACTAAAATAATCTCTTACTTGTGTGTCCTTCAGCAGGTCCTGTCTGAGGCTGCTGCAGGTGTAGCACATGTTCCATGGTGATCACTGCACCTCATTTCTGCCATGTTCAACCTGTGTTAGATCCTGTATCCACTGGAACAGCCTGTGCAGGGCTGCTCACTTCAGGCTGAGGCGCGTCAGCACTGGGAGTAAAACCTTACTCTCCTACTGAAATGTAATTCAGGTCTGCACAACTGCACAAAAGAGGCAGAACAGAGCACAGCTTGGCCTGGCTTGGCCATTGCTGCAAGGCTTTTATTTTCCTTTTAAAGTAAATCTCACTGCTCCTCGAGAGCTGAGGTTGTACACTGGCACCTCAGCAGCACATGCAGTCCCAGCATCGTCTTTCCTGCCCTTAAAGACTCCTGGGAACAAAGGTCTGCTGTGCTTCTGTGTCAGCTAGAAATAAACTTCTGTGACCAATCAAAATAATGGGTAGGGCTAGGTAAGAATGTAAATTTAAAATTATTTTTTTCTTCCATGTGGAAACCACAGGCAGAAGCCACATGCCATAACCATCCTTACATCATAAAGTGTGCTAGAGCATGGAAGGGTTACTTCTCAGTCAAATAGGTCTGGATAAAACTGTCTTTTGGAGGCTGCTGTCTTGAACACCAGTGTGCTGTGGGAAGGGAGCACATTCCTGCTGCTCCCTCCCCACAGCCTCACTGTTGTGTAATGAAGTCACTGCACTTTGCTGAAGGCTTTGTTCCTGTCACTTTTCCCCCAGCAGACTCACGGGCTGCGGTTTCCTTTGTCATACTTGGATGCACTGAAGCAGATCTGGAGCAGCAGCACTGTTAATGTTAAAGAGCTTAACCTTACCTCAGATGAAGAGAAAGAAAACCTTGCCTTGTCACTATGGACTGAATGTCTGATTGAAGTTCTTTGATGCTTTTGTGAATTAGCTGCTCCTCTAAGGAGTATTTCTGGCTATTAAGCATCTCTTGAGAGCGAGGCTTATTAAATTAGGTTTTTTTAATCCATCCAGCCTCTGGTTTGTAGTGCTGACAAAGCATTGCAGTATCTATACTTCGCTACTTTCTGGTGCCAGATGTTACCTGTCTTTCCATACTTCTGGGAAACTGGGCATGAGGAAAAACAGGTAAGTGAGCCACAGCTCCAGGTCTGGGGCTGGATGAAGTCACTCCTAAGTAACACCAGTGCTGTGGTGTCCCTTTCCCTCTGGAGAGCTGCTGGGGTGTGGAGGACATCTAAATTTATACATGGAACAGGCTCCAGAACTCTTGGGCATAAAACATTAACTTGTTTTTTCATTTGTAAAGTTCAGCAGCAAGAAAATCTGTTTGATGGCCCTGACCTAGCAAAAGCTGCTTGGTAAAAGCTGCTGTTCCTACAGGGAGAAGACTTTGCCCAAGAAAACCCCTTCTCCCTCAGAGCAGCCATCCTTGGAATAAACAAACAATAATATTTAACCTCTTCTTCCCCCAGCACCAAGTTCAAGTGAAAGTAACCCAAAAGCCTGAAGCTGCAATCCATCTTCAGTGTTCACCTGGATGGGTTTTGATGAGACTGGTGCAGTTACTTTAATACTTCATTGATTTTTAATATGCAATCTGATGTAACAGCACAGCCACATGTTCAATGGACTTTACTCTCTTTTCTGGCCATTGGAAAAGAAATATTTTACAGGAATGTGGTCAGCATCTGCTAAAAACGATTGCTCAGTTTGTTTAAAAAGAAACCAACCAGCAGAATGTTTCTCCTAGAAAGTTTTATACATTTAAAATATACATGCTTTAGCATTTTACATTCAAGGTCTCTTTTAAGTACAAAAGCCTGCTTTACTTTGTTATGCAACACTGAGACACCACTGCTTTAGTCATTTTTCATTTAAAAAAACTACAACTTTTTTACACAGGCTTTTAAAATTTCATATAGAGACTCCCATGCAGAACACTTGCTATATTGACTTACATGGAAAAAAGCTTAACAAGTGCTTTAGTTGAAAAAATATACACATACATTTGAGGATCTGTTACTCAAACAGCAGATTTATGATAATTTTAGAATGTAAAATAGTAAGTGCAAGTAGATTTTTATTTTAAATAGTACTATATAGAACTCCATTTCATACAAAAATAGACATCTATATATTTTATTTCTATGGCAAACTTAGAGTTATGTCTTTGGGGATGATCCTGTTTGAGTGCACAGCTGGCATAGTTACAGCTTTTGGAATCCAAAATATCTGTATTCAGCTACCCTGAACTCTTTAAATAGTCCTAGAAATACATACCCTGAATATACAAATGCTGTGGGGAAAAAAAAATATTTTCAATGAAGATTAATTTAGTGATGAAGCCAGGGAACTGAGGGACTTCTCTGCACCACCTGCAGTCAGTGAGGGCTGTGGCTCTGAAGGGAGCAATAGCTGTGGGTGCACAGTGTGGAAATTGAGGAGAGCCCTGGCACACCAAGCTCTGGACCAGCAGTTGTCCTTTGTGCCACAGTGACCCTGCTGTGCAGCCACACTGGGAATGTGAAGCCAGCCCTGGACTGCAGGCTGCTGGCACCTTTGGATCATGCCAAGGGGAGTTGGTTTCTGCAGGAGGATGTGGTTTCCATGCCAAATGAGATGGTATTAAATTAAGCTATTTACACTGAAACAAAGTACAACTACAGTTAAAATCAGAGCTGCAAGTGCAGCTTAGCCCTTGTGGAAGTGCCCCTGACCCAGGACCAGCAACCCCTGCTTTGATACACATATGGCTCTGTGTTAAAGGTGATCTTCAGGGGCAACTCCTGATTTCCAGGATAAAACAGGTCACAGGTCAGGAAAAACAGTTCCCAAAACTGGAAATTTGGTGCTGTTAAAAGCAGAGAAGACAAAAGGCTTACCAGTATCATTTAGGGGGTGAAAAGTCCTGCTATTGCCTCATTTCACATGCAGAGCTGGAATTCCAGTTCAAAGGTGTCCTTATGAACAAAATATATTGCATTTTACTGAGAGACATGATTCAGGATGGCTTGGAGCCTAAGCACTTCCACTTGGGACATATAAGCCCAACTCAAGTTCCTTGAAGCTCATCAGTGCATTCACTCCTCAGCGAGCTTCCAGCAGTGTGAGAGGAAGGTAAAGAGCATTCCTGAAGAGCCTCTCCCTTGTTCTCTTGCACTTCCCATCCTCCAGCACCTCTGCCTACTCTTTTGCATTTTCCTTTCAGACTTAGATGAAGAGTAATGGTGACTTTCACAGGAACAGCCTCTGAAGAATCACCTTCCCTGCAGAGACATTGGATCAACCTCCCATCTTCCAGCTTTGTGCAAAATTCAGTTCTTTTAGGAGCTGGTGCTTGGCATGAAGGAAAATAGAGAGGAGGTGTTGCTTATGGTTCCAGTGGTGTGTGACTTCAGTAGTTGGGTTCTTTTTTTACCCCTCTCGATGTTGGTAGCCCACAAAAGACCCATCTCTGGGGTGGCTTTTACTCACAGTATTTCAATATCCCATTTCTGTGAAGGTTTGTTTTCTATTGGCTGATTCATGATGATGTGATTCTTGTCATAGTAATTTCCTCCTTAAAAACAAAAGGAAATCATGAAGGAAAAGTTTTGAAAGAAATGCTCAAAAAAATTAGACATAATCTTTGAAAAGTGTGACAAAGTAGGAAAATCAGATGAAAAAGGAATTCCATGAGGTAGGGGCTGGTGTCTGCAACTAAGCAATGAGAATTTTAACCAGCCGCCTTTTTCTCAACTCCTTTTCTCTTTTTGAGCTATTCTGTGGTTGCTTTTCCTTCACCATTTTGTCTTCTGTGAACTTGCACTTCTTTCCATCTGCACTCCTTAACTCCCTAAAGCACAACAGTTAATCTGATCAAAATAAACCTCTGGAATCAAAAGGGAAGGGTTCCTCCCTGCCCTGTTGTTTCTTATCCCATTGTCAAGCAATGGGAGAGGAAAAGTAGGATTCAGTTTCTGACCTTAAGTAAAAAAAAACAACCAACCAACCAAACCAACCCCCTGGAATATGGCAATTAACCTTAATCAAAAAACACACTTGAAACCTGTGAGGTCTAAGGCTTTTTTTTGTTAAGTACCTTTAATATCAAGCACCAGTTGCTCACTGAGGTATGAACTGATGGTTCCATCCTCGTTGAGTCTCCACTTTTGCCTATCCTTCCCATGTTCTGTCCAGAGGGCAACTTTGGCCCCAGGCACGTCTCTGCCCCCAATGACATCCAGACAGGCATTGTTGGCCTAAGAAACAAGGGGAGAAGTGAGAGCCCAGCCACAGAGCCTCAGTTTTGTGCCTGGCTTGTTTCAGGCACCGAGCATATGGCAGTAAAATCGTGCTGTGGTTGGTAAGAAGCCTGGCAAGCAAGCAAGGAATAGATTATTCAACACCTGAGCAGCTGCTTGATTAGAGGAGGTGCACATGAATTTGTCACTTCATTTTTTTAATGTTAAACCATCAGCTTTTTTAATATTAACAGTAGACTATCAAGGGCAGCATTAATAGAAAATCACTCTGAAACTCACCCTGGACTTGAAGAGCCCCCGGCAGTAGTGCCAGAGCTGGGAGGCGCTGCCGCTGTGCGGGGCCGCGCACACCGACGTGGCCCTGATGTCTGCCAGGCTGCCAGCCACGGTCAGGTATTTGCCCTGGGCCCTGTTCCTCACTCTCAGGTACACTGCTGGCTGCAGTGGGGTGAGGGAAGAGATTTACAACACAGAGATCAACCAAATGGATGTCAGAGGCTCCCCCCTCCCTCCACCGTAAGGGAGTCTTCTAAACTCTATGCTCAGTTTTTGTTTTCAGCTAAGGATGTTCAGGAATTTTTTTTGTTGGAAACAAACATGCATGTGAAGCACAGTAAAGTGGTCTTTCACATGCAGATGGGCAGATACAAACAGCAGTGACAGTTTTTTTTAAAAATAATGTAATTATGGCTCTAGAACTAATTCCTGTGATCTGCAAATATGCCTAGTTTCACTCATTCAGAGGGCAGTACTCACAAGAATTTTATTTTTGGAACACAAAACTTACTGAGTTGCATATCCAGCAACTTCAGCCCTCATTAACTGGAAGATATGGCAGAGAGATACACCATTACTTCTGAATACACATGGAGAACAGGGTTCTGACCTGGTATCCATGTTTACTTGGTTTATGCAAAACATAAAGAGGACTTTGCAGGGCTACTGCAGGATTTGAGTTTTGCTCTGTTATTGACTGGTTTCAGTGCGAACAAAAAGCAGGGAGTTATAAAGGGCAGCTCTGCTGGAACCCCAGCTCCAGCACAGCTTTTCTTCTGGGAGCTTTGAATCTGCTTTTTTTCCATATTAGAACAAACCCTGCGCTATAGACTGTAAGGCCTCTCTCCCACCAAGCATCCATAAACAAACCTGTATCTGTACAGTGTTAAGTTACTCTTTACTTTGTGGTTTAGAGACCTGACCTTCAGTCAGAATGAGACTGAAAAAGGCATTACCTGGGGTGAAGCAGAGAGGAAAAATCTGATGGGAACTGCATGAGCTTTGCCTCTTTTGGAAATCCAAGCTACAGCACAATAAAATTCGCTCTTGCTTCCATTTTTGTTAATGATGAAACAAACCAGTGTGGAATTGGTTTCCTCATTATATTGTTATATGGCAAAAATGTAAAAATAGAGCTCCACAGAACATGCTAATGAGCAATTCAGAAAAACAAAACTTGGCACCAAGGAACTGGGAATTATTTCCCTTTAGGAACCTAACATAGATCTCAATAACTGCCACGAGAAGCGTTTTCTGCTTCACTAATCTGCCAGCAGGTCCTTTCTGGCTGTCACCATGTGGCCTGATTTAAGGAGTACAGCACACCCCGCTGTACTTGGTGGTAGAGCTGATACCTGTGCACAAACACCTGCCCATAAAAACCCCTTTTCCTCACTTGGTCTCACAGTACCTGCTTCACAGGACGAAGGGAGCCAATCACTTTCCAGCCACTGTGTTCACTCCAGTTTGAAATCTCCCTGGGCTCCAGCAGAATCTGCTTTCCTAAAAAATTGCATCCCTCATAGGCAATCCACCTGGATACACAGAACAGAACATGGAAGGGTACTCGTTATCCACAGCAAAACTGAACTGCAGCTCGGGATGGTGCTCTTGGAATCCCCCAAACCTCCTCATAGTGGGCTAACAGCAAACCTGTATTCCTGTGCTGCAAAATCCCATGCATCTCAGTGGGATGACTGCCTTCTCTTGACATTCAGACCTGTTTTCTATTTGCCTACAGCTTATAAACTATACTTCCCATCTCCCCTCTCCCCCTCCATTCCCCACCCCGCACAAATAGGAATAATAACAATAATAATAATGATGATGATGATGATGATGGGAATAATGCTGGTTTCAGCAGGCCTGTGTTAGGGAATTAGGGAGCCACACTCGCAGCTTTGCCTGGTTGTGCACATTAATTACGAGAGGATCTTGTCTGATGTTTTTGTTACAGTTAAAGGGTTTTTCCACTTGTCTGCAATCACGTACAGGTATTCACTCCAAACCCCACATCCTGCTGCAGTAGATTTTCCTGTCATGAATATACCATGGATGTGGCTGAGTCCTGCAACACCCAGTGAAAGCACTGGATCATACAGACCCCTTGTTATCTGGGCATCTGCTCAGTAAATGCTGCTCACAAAGGCAGCCTCAGGAGCACAGATCCCTTCTGTTTGTATCAATAGGTCATTGTTGTGTGGACAGTGAATCCTAAATGCATGACTCATTAACTCCTCTGAACACAAAGGCAATCCTGGTTTCCCAGGTTACCTGTTTTACAGGTCAGCTGCCAAGAACATGAGGGATGGCTGCACTCTGAGTCAGTGAGAAAACACCCACAGCCTCGAAGCACCTGGAATTGCTGTTGTCCAGTGCCCACAATTCAGAGAAACTGAGAGCCAGCCTTGCTCAGGGCTCCATGGAGGCTCAACTGTGCCAGCTGTGAGCTGCCTGGCAATGAGGTTGGGTCCCTGTTCCTTCAAACAAAGCCCACATGTCCTAACAGGTATTCAGGGCAGCCTGACCACCCCTGTGTCTTCCTTACACTTTGAACACATTTCTGGCTTTTTTTCCTGGTAATGGTTTCTGTCAAGTCACCAAGAATTCACTGTTAACATTGTTCTTGGAGCATGGAACAGTCTCACTTGGAATGCAGTTTCAAAGCAGAAATTTATAGGGAGCAGAGGGGTGAAAGACTTAACAGTGATCACAATCTGAAGCCAGGTTGGGCTCCTGGCATTCAGTGACAGATAAAACTAATTTCTGCTCTCACACAGGCTGTGCCACCTCTCTCACACCTCAGAGTACCCCAGCATCCTTTGCCAAGGCAGATTCCAGGCTTGTGCCTTACTGAGGTGGCCAGTGGTTTACCTAAGCCTGGCAGCAAGATGCCATCAGAATATTTACATAAATCTTTGCTATTTGCCTAAAGCTGACAGCAGGCTTTGAGACAAGGAGCCAAACCAACCCCCTCTAAATCTGCCTTCCTGAACTCTGAATCCCAGATAAGGCAAACAAACCCTCTAGGACATCCCACAATCACCTGACACACTCAGCCTTTAGGCTACCTGGCTGCTGTGTGAGATGGGGACAGGCTGTGGAGGTCTCTTCCCTGGGAAGCATGAAAAGAGCTCAGAGAAAAAGCCCAGCCCTTCTGTCCTGAACCCATCCCAGAGACAGGGAGGCAGCTAACCTGGCTTGGATACCCAAAACTGAGCAGAAAGATTAGCAGAAAGGGGCTGGCCTGTTGCACCCAACTCTCCTGTGCTTTCTTGCCATGTGATCCCAAACCCATCATCCTTCCTTTGCAGTCAATTGCTTGGGCAAAGCTATTGAATTTCCAGACAACACAATCACTCTGCAAAGTGTTTTCTGCAAAGGTTCAGGATGGAAATGGCACAAATGTTGGGAACTGTAGTGAATTGGCAAAGCTCTGTAGGGAAGCTTGTGTTCACTATTCTCTCAAGAAAATTACAGCCTTGCCCATGTGGAAAAGGTGGGGAAAGGTCAAACATAAACATAGGAAATGTGTGTCCCATTAGGAGAACAGCAGCTTCCAGCTACTCTCAGTTGCAGGATGAGACTCTGCAAGTTATTTGTTGCTGCTGTGGGTGTGGAGGCTGAAAACCTGGCTGAGACAGAACACTTGGGAGCTTTTCCAAAAGGTGAAAGGGACAGATGCAGAAGAGGTCACTTCTACAGATGTAAAATGTTTTCACAGAAGAACCTGGGTGTACATTCACACTCCTGGAGGAGGGTTAAACTAATAACAGAAGCAAATTACTGTTCCAGCTGTCAGATCCACCCTGAGCTCCTCTCAGAAGCTGCTGCTTCTCTGGCAGCCAGTCAGCACATCAAGCTTCACTGAGCCACTGCAGTGGTTTAAATCACTGCAGTTTATAGCTGGTATTTACAGCCAGTTAATAAAGGCAGTCTGAGTTTACACTGCCTGCCTTTGCAAGTCTGTCTCAAAACAGAAGTTAAAAATGTAAACCAACCTATGAACGAGGCAACAACCATGAGACAATGCATGCTCAGTGTTAGCTCTTGCAGTGCAAAACTCACAGGGATAGTTCTTCCATACTTACAATCCACTTCTCACCCACACAGACTGGGTGTAAAAATGGAGGTCCTCATTCAGAACAGAGTTGACTGGTTCACTGAAGTGCAGCTCTCTGCCCTTGCAGCATTCCAGGGTGAACAGACTGATGGAAGGCTCAGCAAAAACCTGGGGGAGAAGGAAGGAGAAAAAAACGCATGAAGTTTTAGTAGGAATAGTCTAACTTCAGTTATCAGACATGATGCACACGTTGGCCCACTTCAGCTGAACTTCCTGCAATGCTTTTGGGTTAGCTGGTGCTCCCTCAGCAAGTGTAACAACAAGGGAACCCCCCCACCAAAGCACAGAGAGCTGAAACAAACTGCATTTATCAGTGGCTTTGTCATCAGTGTCGTGCCCCACTGACTCAGGTCAGGCACAGAGAGTCACCAGGCAATGCAGAGGCCTCTGCCTCTGGAAAAACTCATTGTGATCTGATGTGTAGCATCAGGGCCTTGATTGCTTTTCAAAAATCCACTTTATTTACTTATTGATGGATAGTGAGGCAAATCAAAGTCACACATTTCAATTAGCTGTAGTTCACTGCAAAAATCTTAGGGAGCTACAAATTGTAAAAAATTAGAAGGGTCAACTAAAAAGTTCTCAATGCTTTTAACAGATATTCCTATTTTTCTTCTGACATTCTTGAAGGAACAGCATAATTAGTAAATTCTACAATCTCATATAGAATTGAAACATTTTTCACTTAATGTCCTTTTCTACAGTTGACAGATTGCCTATGAAAGCAAATTAAAAGATCAGTTTACATGAAAATGTGGTGCAGCTAATAAGGCCAGCAGAAAAACAGAGGAAGCAGATTGAAATGCACAAATTCTGTGCCTTAGTACAAGGAACACTTGTACAATTCTTCAGCATTTTTAACCTAAAACCAGAAGCATAAGCACTTGCAGTTTACACCTTGATGCAACTGGTGAAGGAAGAGGGAACAAGTCTGACTAATTCAGTGAGCACCCTCTCCAGGAAAGTCACCTTCTTGCAGGAGATGTTACCCTGAGAGAGCTGGCTCAGGCAAAAGTTGGCATTTCTCTTGCAACAAAGACATGGCCTCAGGTGGAATAAATGAAACAAAACCTTGAATTAAAGTTGACACAGGCACTGAGTAATTAAGAGAAATTAATTTTCATGTTTGAAGATGTACATGTAGTGAAGTATCTCTGAAAAGCTCAGGGGTGAGTCAGGACATATGAATTTGCTTGACACTGACTCAGTGCACTTGGTATGCAGCTGGTTGGTCAGATTCTGCCTCAGAGCCCTCCTCTGCCAGCCAGTGCAGGGACTGCCTAAGTCATGCAACACTGCATGAACACAGAGATTACTGAGACATTTTGAAGAAGAGCTTGGGATCACCCACTCAGATTTTTAAAGCCCACTGAACTCCTAAGAACTAATGTTACAAACTAGAAAGAGATTAAAACCTGTAACATTTTTATTATGGTATGTCAGCTCTTCCCAATTGCCTTCTGCTGGATGGGCTGGGTCAGATTTACAGTGTGTGGCTAATGGCTCACTTAGAAACTCACACCAGCAGGCCCAAGGGCAGGCAGCTACCTCTGAGGTTGCTTTGCTCAGCCAGGCAGAATCATCACACTCCTGTGTGCAAGAGCCTTGGCATTGCCTTTCCCCTGAGTGGACACCAGAAGTCACGTCCAGAACAGGTCTAACAATTTTCACAAGTGCAAACCACAATTTTCACAAACCAAACCACTACAATTGCTAACCAGGAGAAACACCATTTGCCATCTGTGTTGCTGGACATTGCTACCCAAACCTAAACATTCATCCTGCTGTTGCAACACTGAGGATGTTGAGACAGGGCTGCTGTACTAGATGGACAAGTCATCTGACACAGCATATCCATTTACACAGCAGGAACCACAACAGCAAACTGCTGGAGTCAATTAAAATGACTCCAGCTCTGTGTGGTTGTAACTGTTTGGATGGAATGGTCTGAGAATTCCCTGTCCAGCTGCTCAGAGTCCCTGACACACACAAACCCTGATGACTCTGATATCTCTTTCCTAGGCAGACCTTACAAGAGATGCAGTGACCTTGCAGACATGAAGCCCAGATAGAAACCAGGCTGCTGTGCCAAGCCCTGAGCTCTCCTATTTCCACAGCCATATATAGAGCAATGCACTGATTCCTCACGTTCTGTATTCCCTTCCAGGCCAACAGCTGGCAGCAGTGACTTGGCCTGGCTTTTCTCTCTGACTTTGTTTTCACAGCTCCATGGAAACTGGGAACAGTGAAAAACAAGGTTTGGGGTTATGCTGTTAGGCTGGGAGCAAGATGCCTCTGTAGTAAGCCTTTCTTGCAGAATGCTGAGGAGCATTTTCACCTGAAAGGTGAGCTAAAGACATCTATATTTACCCCATAAACAGGTCAGCCTTACTTTAGCTTCTTTTCACAGTTATTTCATAGAAAATACCTGAAATGCCATGCTTTGGGGAAAGCTTGCCAGTTGTGAGAATGACAAAGCACTAAGGAATTGCTTAACCTGATTTTTATGTGTGAAGGAACTGACTGCCTTTGCTTAAAGGAACACCAATAACATTTTCAGAAGTTTTGCTTGTCCTGTTCTTTCATGCAAGTGTCCAGGGAGAAACTTGAAGAGATTTATTATATTCAAGAGGCCAGTGATTAAGGAAAGCTATATTTACATAGCCTTTCAAGATATGAGCAGCCTTGTAAACTGTTAAGTACACTGATATACTTTACTTAACAGGTGTGGTGTTCTATGGCTAATACAGCACATGGTGCAATGAAAATGACACAGGGAAATCATGGAAAATCAACACTAAAAATCAACACACTCAAAATCTCTTGCACAGTTCAACTCAGCTCAGACTTTCCCCTCCATGATTTTTACTTTGCTTTTAGTGAAGCTGTGCAACACAATTTTTCACAACTCAGAACAGATTTTTACAATTTACCAGGAAAAAACCCACAATGAAAGCATGAAGTGCTTGAGATTAAACAAAGATCAGGGCATGATGAGCTTCCTCAGTGTACAGACACAGACAAGCTGACCAGAGAGCACTAGAACTGAAAACCAAGTGCACAGGTGAATTTGCACACATGCTTAGAACAAAAAGCATAATTTCAGCTATGTATAATTTTCCATTATGGAAGTTGTGAGGGTTTTTACTAATAAAGCCCTTTTGAAAAGGGCCCATCCCAAAACACATTTTCCCTCATTTTTTCCTTGCCAACTTTGGTTTTGCAAACTTTGATGGGAAAGCCTAATAAAGGCAAAGGAAGAAATCCAAAGGGCCATGTGTGTAACCCAGCCATGGCAAGGGATGGTGCACTGCCCCATTTGCAAACAGCATTTACCAGAGTCTGAACTGGAGGAGTCTCCACAGCTGTGTTACAACATCCTTGGGAAAGTCTCTACTCTCCAGGCCAGCTCATTGTTTACAACTGTCCCTGCTGGAGCTGCTCTGGCTGCTCCCCTCGGTGTGGGATGGATGCTGGCTGGGGGAGCGCAGTGCTGGCCGATGCAATGCCCAAGGTCCAGTCCCAGCTACACAGAATGACTCAGTGCTTGGCCCTGGGAAACTGCAGTTAGTGTTTGTACCTGATTTCTTTATTTGCCTCACGGGAATGCTGGGGAGATTAGGTAACACCTGTATTTAACTTAGGAAAGATAATATAGAAATACAAGGACTTATGCATTGATCAGAGCAAGAATAAAGAATGTCTCAGAAAAAAAGGGAAAAAAACCCCCAACCAAACAAAAAAAAAAAGCACTGCACAACCTACAACCTGGATCTCATTTTTGGTTTTAGAAACTGTGAGACTGGTTTAACTTACAGGTTGAAGGTAACATTTTAGAAGGAAAGCTACTTGCTCATTGCAAGAATCCTGGGGTTTTTCTTGTCCATGTAAATCACACCAAATATTACAGGGAGTTTGGCAAAACAACACACCTGAGAAAAGGCAGCACCAGAGCTGAACTCCCCTTGCAAGATTATCTATCCCAAAAGATTAACCTCCTCAAGCAGCAAACACTGGACAAATGCCCCAATAAGCAACCACAGCCCTACAAATGGCCCAGCTGCCTCCACCTGCTCTCTTGCTGCTGAGCAAGGGCCCACATTTCCTCACCATGAATCCATAGCAATGCAAAAGGCAAATCCTTGCTGCTGCAGCACAGAAACCTGCACCTCTGCAGCAACTCTGAACCTGAGCTAGGCTTTCACTTGCCTGCAAGGATGGCTGTTAACAACAATACAGCAGCACATTTCATCAACAAGCTTTTCTCAGAGTGCTCTGGGGTTTTTAGATGAAAGGAGATGATGAGAGGCAAATGACATCAGTGTCAGTTGCTCCTTCTCTGTATCGTCCTGTTAATCCACAGCTTTTCCTAAATGCTCTGAGGATGACAAAACAGTCCAACCTGAAAGTGAGCAAAATGGAACACCAGGAAAAAAAGCACAGCTAGGGCCTCCTAAAGATTTAGTTTGAGTATTATACACCTTGGAGAATAAGGTGTGATGGGAGAGAGGAAATTTCATCAGGAACTACAGAGATAGAACAAGGAGGGTAATGGCTTCAAACTGAGAGTGGATTCTTTACTGTGATGGTGGTGAGGCCCTGGCACAGGCTGCCCATAGAAGTTGGGGATCTCCCATGCCTGGAAGTGTTCAAGGCCAGGTTCGATGGGGCTTCCAGCAACCTGGGATATTGGGAGGTGTCCCTACCCAAGGAACTGGATGATCTTTAAGGTCCCTTCTAACCCGAACCACTCTATGATTCTAAGAGGTTCCTGGGAAAAGGGAACTCCTTCCCCACACTCCTCAGGAACCTGCCCAGCTTCTGTGTTGCTACTTCCTGAGCACCAGCAGAGGAAACTGGTTGCAAAGATATGCTGAATTCCTCCACGATGCCAGTGCACAATAAATGGGGAAACAGCCAAAGTGGAACTGTATTAATTTGAATTTCTTGTGAAATAGGAGAGAGAGTGTGTGTGCAGAGGGTGTGGGAGCAGCTTAAATGCCATAGTTAAATGCTGACAACTTCACTTTTCAGCAGATGACAGATAAAACATCCCTCCAAGAGCTAAGAGCTAGAATAAAAATTAGCCAACCTAAAATACTGTCACTACAGTGAAATCATCAGACCATCACTAGTGTGAGCCTGTTTTCTTATCCAAATCATTTTGTGCTGCTTTGAAAGTTTTGGGTTTTTTTTCCTATTTTAGTTGGACCAACTCAGTGATTTAGAAGGAAAATTTTAATTTTGTTACGTAATTAAGTTCTTGGAAAAATCATTTTTATCTGTCAGTTTTCAAACTAAAACCTCAAAAGTTTACTTTCTTAAATAGAAAAAAAACCCCTTTTTTTTCATTTAGTGCAGTTTTTTTTTTGTTTGCAAATTGTTTGTTTTCATCAAAGCTGCATTTTCCATAGAACAAATGGAATGTTCTCAGCATGGGCATCCTCCACAGTTACGTCTGCAGCAAATCCGTCTCACTGAAAGGAGAGCAGGAGACAATGCACATCCAGGGCTTGGTGCCAGGGTTAGAAGTTCTGCCTCTCACATGTGAGCTACCAGGGGACACACCTTACCTCTGAAATGAGGCTGGTATTCAAAGCTGAATAATGGAAGGGGTTCCCCATGCCACAAATGAATTCAATAAAGCTCCACAACAATTCCACTTGGGAACAGGCTCGCTTCTCTCTTGAATGAGCTCACAGAAATATGCTGTAATAAAAGGGGCTCTGTTCCAAGAACAGTGCACTGTGGACAATGCTCAGAATTAACTGTGGCTGCTCCTGACCACGACCTGCTGCGTGCTCTGGGTCACGTCGGTGCCACACCAGAGTCCCCAGCACCGCCCTGGGCTCGGCCCTCACAGTGACCTCTGAGGGCATTGCCAGGTGGGAAACAGGTGGAGATTAGTGCCATTTTATGTTGTTTAGTGCCTTAATTTTGTGAAGTACAAAGGCTCCTACTGGCAAGAGAAGGACCAAACTAAGAGGTGCAAAAGCAGAGGGAGATGTGTGTGAGAGCCCCACACACAGCCTCCAAACACACACACTTCTTCCAGGGCCTGGCCCTCGGGAATCAAGGGCTGCCAGTAGTTTCCTACCATGCCAAACTTCATATTTACTTCCCTGTGAGATTGCAGGCAGGGGGATTTGGATGAGGCCTACTATTTGATGTCAAAACAGCAAAGTCCAAAAGCCTAACTTGAAAAGGGGAGCTTTAAGGCTCTCAACAGGTGGGAAGTCACTGTATCTGTATAGTCTAATGACAAGTCCAGCTCTCAGATTTGAGTTGTACACCCTTCCCACCATACTCATGGGTTTGGGGTTTTTTTTTTTTTTTGGCTTTTTTTTTCATTTGGTTAGTTGAGTTTTTTGGTCTTTCTTTTAAAAATCTGTTCACAAATGGTAAAAAGGACTTCATATGTGAAAAAGCTGAACTGAGTAATCACAGAAGTCTAGCTCCATCAGTTACACTGAAGGACACAAGCCACATGGGCTGAGTTTGTGTCCTGTGGTCAGGGAAGGAGGAAGATTTTGGAGGAGCTGCTGGCCAGTGCTAGAGAGGAGGGGGCAGAGAAGCCACCTGCTTCTCCTGTACCAACAGCATTACAGCTCATCTTTGATGCTCCTGCACAAGAGCACACCAAGATGTGGAAGAAAGGCACAGACATCACATCAATGCAGATTTCTATGGCCTGCACACAGGTCTACAATGGGATGTACAAAAGGTTGTATCTCTCTTTTTCTTGAGAGCACAGTGCATTCCTGTCCAAACTCCTGGCCATGGAGGGCCCCGTCTCTCACTTGTGAACAAGAGGACAACTTTAAACCCAGAACAGAGAGCAGCTACAAGTAACCATGTGCAAGTGTGCACCCAGCCTGATCTGTTCCCAACCCCAAAAATCCTGTGAGCCAAGAAAACAAACCTCACTCTTTCCCCTAACAGGGAGTTTGCTTAGGGCAAGTACTCACTTTAGACATCTGACAAGGAAAAGAGTTCTGAAACGTTGTTTTGGCTTTTCCCCCCCTCATTAAAGACTTACATATTGAATAGGCTTGAGGGATTTGATTGTAGCAGTCGGGCAGCCACAGGAACTGAGGTCAACGTAGAGGCCTTCTTCCAGCACACAGTGATTGTCAGTGGTTTCCCCTTTGTAACACAGGAGCCAACTGCAAGAATAATGGAACAAAAAAGCTGCTCTAGCTGCTTATTAACAGTATGGTTTTTTCAAGACTTAATACTTGCTAAGGACATAAGGAATAAAATATTTTCTTTGTTCTTGCCAAGCTTAAAGTAAGGTGACTTGAAAGGCTATGCAACAAAGCAACCAAAGCAGTAAAATCGAATTGTGTGGTACAGAAACCTCAGTACCAGAGTCAAACGATGCTGAGGGGAATGCAGACACTTCCACTGTACCAAAGTTCTCAAAATCTGGAATAAATTCTAACTGGAGCTAAAAAAAGAATCACAGTAACTGTGTAAACCTTCCCCAGGGAGAGTGAAATGCACAGTACCCAAGCCAAGGACAGGATGAGAGCTACTGAGATGCCTTGCAGGACAAAGGGCCTAAGACACGATGGAAGATGATGGGTGTGTGTTATGTGCTTTCAGCTGTCTGAAATTTTGTAACATTTAAAAAAATAAATTCATATTACTGAAAATGGTGGCATGTAAAACAACAGACACTTACCATCCCCGGAGAACCTTAAAAGAACATGGTATGAATGATGTAAAATCAGAAACTTCTGCTGTGAAATCTACACATGCTCCTTGGAAATATGTATTACTGAAAGCTTTGAGCTACAAGAACAAAACAGAACAAAAACAATGACTAGAAGGAAAAATGAAGGCATTATCATTAATGTAAACAGAGAAAGCTGCACTGTCAGACAAGTATCCATTCAATTAATAAGGATACAATAAACAGAACGAATTCTCATTCAGAAGATCTTTTACATTTCTACATCTGCTTTATTTTTAGCAATAGCAAGTATTTTTTCATCTCTGGGCTGGCACAGGAGGCTTCCCAGTGATGCTAAGGCAGGCAGAGTTACAGCAGGAGGGGGCCCAGGCAAAAATGAGAAAAGTAGGACTCAAGGCTGCTATCATCCACCCAAAGTACCCCAGAAATGCAGCTTAACTCTCACTACAGCTCAGCAATCCAGTGATCAAAGCAGGATGGGGAAATATTGGTCAAAAGATACAGGGCTGCTGTTGACAAAGTGCCCTGAAATCTTCTGTGACCACAGTGGTTGTAGGTGGTTTTTCATTTCAGAACTAGCAGGAGGATTTCTGAGGGAACTCAGAACTTCTGAAGTTCAGCCAAGCTGCTTTTATATGTCAGGGTAAAGAAGTGCAAGTCACAGTGAACCACACCCCACCAGTAAGATGTGATCAGTTCCTCCAGAAAAAGCAAGAAGGCTGGAAGTGTTGCAGTAAAATGGAAACAAACAAACAAACCTCCAAAAAACCAACCTCCCCAAACAAATAAACAAAAAGTGCAAATAAACAAACCACCCACCCCCAAAAAAATATCAAAAAACCCACACAACACCCCCCCCAAAACAAAAAGAAACTCTAGTATGATGTAGGCCATGATCTACAGCAAAGACACCCAGAATTCTGTACCCTTGGCCTGCCACTGTGTAACTGAGATGAATTTCATTTGAAAGTCTGAAAGAGAGGCTGGAAAAAATGAAAAATTTAAGTGTATCAAGAGAAGAGCTCATATTCTGTAATGGAAGAAAAACATGATGGCTGTTGCAAGAGCTACTTCCCCCTTCATGCCCCAAATTGGCCAAGCTTCCTGCCAAAGAAAAGAAATCAAGTGCTTTTGCCAGCACAGAGTGAGAAGGCCAAACACAAGTGTAAGCAAATGATTTTATGGAAAAGTTCAGTCTATGTTTTTAAAAGGAATGAATGTTTCCTGTTAGGAAGAACAAGAAAGGCTTAACCTGGCCTTGCAGGCTGTGAGTGCTAATTGGAGAACACAGATCAGCTACAATAAAATGAATAAAGTGTAACTGACTTTTCTGTAAATACAACTGCACTTCTTTGTCACAAAGCACCTATTTAAGCTGTAATTACATAGTATTTTCTACCCACTCATCTCAAAGCTCTTTACAAAAGGGAATATATATACATACACACTGCCTTTCTTTCATAAACCACATGTTGTGCAAAGCTTGTAAAAAAGATTCATAACTCATTTTCCACAGAATGTATCTAGTAATGAATGAGGATCTTAATTTGACAAAAGCTGGGGTGCAAACACTGCAATTATTCTCTAACTGCAGCCATCTCCACTTTGTCAGGGTTTGACATGACTGTGTGAGGTTTTGCTTCCCAAAAATCCAATGGATAGAATATTAAAACACAAATACAGGGTTGCACAGCAATTACCTCTGCTTCCTATATCATCTGTACAAGTCACCTGCTGCTGAAAGAGGCTTTGTTCTTGCTGGGCAAAGCTTTATTTTAATAAAGTCAATGAGTTGCTTTGTAGAGTTGGTGATTTCTTACACTCTGTGTACTTGGTTTATTAAGGGGCCTGGCAGGCAGAAAAGGTATGGGGAGTTATTGAGACATTGAAGAAAATTTTGCTGCTTTTTCATTTCTGATAAGAACAGAAATGAAAAAAAGACACATTCTTGTAGGCAGTGCAAACAGTTCCCTTAGATCAGGCATGTGCTTATTAAAGGTGAGAGAACGTATAACCACTTGAAATAACCAATATATGACTTATTCAAGGGTCAAACATCAGGCTGTTGAAGGATTTGCCAGCTCCTATGCACCATGCCCTGAAGCTCCAAACTAAGAGACTGGTTTTCACCTTTTATTTTACTCTGAATATGAAATTCTTGATATTTATCCAAAGGGCTGTCCTTTACTTAGGATAAGTGATTAAATGTGTTCCCATTAAAAATTACTCAAAATATTTCCCATCCTGTAAGAACTGTAGAGTTATGAATGATGTTCTTTCTTCACTAGCCTCAAGGCAGAATCCTATGAAAACCAGGATTGTGATAAATCAGGATAGTAATTTTTTCACAAACGGTGTTAAGACTCTTTAATTAGAGACCACAAGAGGCAAAATACCATCTAGTACATGTCACTATTTAAAGGTGTCTGTGCATATACACACACAGAGTTTTTTCATGTTTCTGGAACTAAAAAGCCTGTAAAGCACAATTTATTGAAACTTCAGACATCTGAATTGATTTTAAAGGTCTGCAATGCTAGAATAATGGACTCAAAGAATAGATTTTGGAAGATCCTGAAAAAATAGCATTGGAGATGGAAATAAAACTATCTGCAACTGTTCAGACCCCACCAGTTTTATCTGAGTCAGTTATTTCATCTGGTACCATTTACCAAGGCCCTCCTGTGAACATACTTGCAAGTCTTTGGATTTGGCTGCAAACTGCCACGTGAATAGGTCGGGCAGGAAGTCAGTGTTTAAGGCTAAAATAATACACCAATTATGTCTTCAGACAGGAAACATTTCCTGTAGTCCTGGGTTAATTATAAAATGGTAGAATTGGAGAAAAAGGAGGGTGTGGTTCACCTGCTAAGTAACACAATGCACAACATTTCTCATCCAAGCAAGAAAGAGAAATTGTGTCCAGATGACAAAATACTTAAGTTTGCTGAAACAGAACTACTGAGCTCTAAAACACCTTTTGTCTGAAAATAAGTCACGTTCCTCGAAATAAACTTTTCCCAGTTTGCTTAATTAAAAGCATGTCGAGAGAGAGAGCAATAAAACCACTCAGATCATCACCCATGCTAGCAGGACAGAAAAAGATCAACCAAACAACTCATGCCGGACAGGGGGAGAGTCCTGCTGGGCCAGAACGCTGCAGGAGGCACAGAGCACACATGGTGATGAACACAGAGCAGGTTTTTGTTTCAGAAAGAGAACTCAAAGGTCCATTAATGGAACATAACCTTGTAAAATAAGGACCAAAAGTGTGAGACTCTAAAGCAACTAATTTTTGAGACTTGGAGTGAATTACAGGGACTACTTTATCTTAATGAATTATCACCAAGTTAGGCACAACTTTCAGAGAAACTGCCAGAATGTATCATAGGACAGATTTATCACAGGTTTATCATAACCAGGATGTGTTCAGTTAAGCTCTTATGTTACTGTGAGAAACCTTAAGGAGCAGCTCTACCTGTTTGGAACACTTTGGAAAGCAGAACTACCAGTATCCAAGGCTAAAAAAAACAACTTCCAGGTGTTTGAAATGTGCAGTTCAGTTTCCTGCAGTTTGTATTTCCACCTTCACCTGACACATAAACACAGGAGTGACAAACTGGATGCAATGCAAAATAATGGAAAGAAAATCTGCCATAAAGAGAAGCATGAATGGATGTGATGGTGAGTTTCCAGAAACAGGAGGGAAAGAAGAGGGAAATTAATAGCTACAGAGACCCAAAGCCACTCAAAACCTACTGGACTGCTTGCATTCTTGGGGACAGAAAATAAGGGTATGATCTGGAACAAAGCAAAGAGCAGAATATTTAGCAGACCTTACTTTGATACATCTACCCAGTCTCCTCCATCACTGATCTGCTGCAGCAAGGGGACAACACCGAGGTATCACCTCCAACTACTGAGGTATCACCTCAGCAAGGCATTCAACATTACCTGCATTTAATTATTAAGTGTAGTTCAGTACTAGAGACTGTTATGTAATGCCAACATACCAAATGGGGAGGCTCATTTGTCCCAAGGGGCTCCTGCAATAATAAACACATACACACACATTAAAAAACCCCAACATTAATTATAATTAATTTCCTAGGGGACAGGCCAAGTTGCGTGAAATTTGTTAAGTATGAACTCAGGAGCAGAGGGAAAAAAAAAACTTCCCAGGCTCTTAGCACAATTCTCTTCCCCAATTTCTGCCACGAGCTGCCTGTAAGCTCACAACCACCTGCCTGATTGTTCAATGCCTTTCACACAGAGAACTTGCATCAGCATTAATTAGTTCCCATAATGTGGATTAGAATCCATGTAAATGTTTCTGCATTTACTTTTGAGGCTGTTTCTTGAAAAAAGGACAGAACTGAAACCAATAGAAGACAACTCTCCCAACATGTGCTCTTCAAAAGAAGGTTAAGTATTCCTTTCCCATTCCTATAATTTGTTACTTATTAATAATTTATTACTTATTATCATTTAATATTTATTGCTGAAGATTGTCTTTGTTTTGCATTAGGGTTTTGGTAGTTCTGGCACTAATCTGTTTGGGTGAGTTGGCACTACCTCAGATTGAATAATGGATTAAAAATATTTCCTGTCTTTATTCACTGTATCTAGTACAAATATTTCAGCATAAAAAGAAGAAAAAAACCCAACAGAATTCTATTATATAACAAACCAAGCCAGATAAATTCTCAAGTATTTTTAAATACATTATCAATTAGGCATTATAAATTACTATGTTTTAAGGCAAATTAATCTTTCCAGGCCAGGTTATTTTTTCCATGCATTCAGTCTGCCAAAGGGAAATTCTTCTTACAAAGTTTCCCTGATAATTTTCTCCAAAGACAGAAAGATCCACATGATCCATTTAAGTCTCCATCCTGAACAGACTCATTATGCCTTTCATAAAGGGTCTTTAAATTGTTTCCAAGCAAGTAGACAAGTTGTTATAAAACAGACTCTCCTGTTTACTTATAATGGTAAACTCTGAACTCCAAGGGTCTCATTTCTTTCAAGTTTTTCCCTTAAATTCTGGTAACTCACCAACTTAACAGGTCGAATTGACATGATGGTTTTACTAGATCCTCCCCAGTCAAAGAAGCATTTGTATTTCCCTTTCTCCAATACATATTGTTCTCCACAGAAGTATTTCTGCTGATATGCCACCCACCTGAAGAATGACACAAAAATTAACCTGAAAACATCACATTTTTCTGAGTAGTTTGATGACAGTAACAGCAACAACAAGCACAACAAAAAACCCACCTGCAACATTAAACCTGATGAGAGGCACAAAACTATCTCATACTTCATTTTTTGCTTTTACCTACTTTGACAAACAGAAGATTTTGAGTGTCTGCCTTCCCATCAAACTCACTGTGAGATGATCCCCTGCTCAGAAACTCAGAGGAGAGAAATTTAATTGATAACTTTTTCATTCTCTACTTGTTTGGCATCCCCCAGACAGGGCTTTCTTACAGCTTTTCCAGTTGGATTTAGGAAAAATGGTGGAAGAAGAAAGAGAACTGAGGAAGGCTTGATGAGAGAAGGCAAAAGCCTACAATAATTGGGAGTTCAAGCTTGTCCCACCATGGTTTCCCTGTTGCAATTTAAGAAGAATGAAACCCCCACCTAGAGGGTCCCTCTAACCCTGCACAGTGGCAGAAGCAGATGGGGGACAGTCAGCCACCACTAAATCACCCACTTTCAGTGGTGCATTCCTCTTACTCACCCAGCACTGTTATATCAGGGATATTACAGGGCATGTCCTCACCCATTTTACTTTTATCACCCACTGGTGAATCTATTTGCAAATAATTTATCTAATGCTTTTTTTTAACCTCCTGGTGCTCTCTGCTACCACAGCCCCTTCAGTTGCAAGTTCTAGAAACTCACTGCCTCTGGTGTAGGAAAGGCTTTTTTTTCATCCCACCTCAAAATCTGCTTTAAAGCAATCTCCAGCTCTGCAAAGCATTTCCCCCAACTGTTGTCATGCAAGATTCTGTGAACTGCTCTAATCTTGTCTTGCCACCTTCAGGATTTTGCAGCTCTCATTCGTATCCCTCCTCTCCAAACTGAGTCTCAGTCTTTTATTCTTGTACCTAATCCTCATGAATCACCAATCCCTACATAAGCAATTCAGGTCCCTCACTTCACAATTCCTCCTTCCCATCACCATCAAGGTAGGTATGACAACCTTAATAACCGCATTTTTAAAATTACTATTTAATGTCTGGAATTTCCACCCCCATGATTCCACAGTGCTCTTTTCCCATAATGTCTTTCATGTTTTAGCATGTGATATTATATTTTTCATGCACAGTACCATGCCTTCCAAATAATGGAATATTCTATCATTACAAAAAGGCCATTACATCTCATCTTCCTGTGAACTCCCGCAGTATCTGCTGGATCAGAGCTGTTATTTCATGCCAAGCGTTCTAGTCCCCCTCCACACTAATTTTTAAGTTTCTAGTGCTTTTGAGTTTTGTCCTTAATTAATACTTCATAACTCTGTCAACAGACACTGTGTGTCCTCTAATGTACCTTACTTATTGCAACTGTGTTGTTTATTTTCCTCCTTGACTTCACATATGCACACCAAAAGTTAGCCAAGTCCACCCTGGAAGCTGGATCCGTTTGAACCTGTTGGTTTAACTCCCTCCTTTTAGTTTAAGTAGTTCTATAAAAAGTATATTAATTGCAGTGCCAGCAGTCTGACTTTATTACAAGTACAGCACATCTCATCCTTTCTGGACAGGCTCCATCTGTCCCAAAGTTATACCAGCTCTTAATAGATCCAAAACATCTCTTCACTATTACTGCCAAAGATACTGTATCATGAAACTTTAGTCTTTGATGCCTTAGGAGGGACATTACAAACTTTCTCTACTAATAAGAATGCTCAGATCCAAATCAAGGTGTAGGCATGAGAGCTTCAGAAAACTAAAATTATTTCCCTTCCATTCCCCAAGGAAACTTAAAGAAACACTTTTCTCCTCCAAATATTTGCCACGTGTACCACGTGGAATACACTCAAAAGATGTACCCAAATGTGCACAGAAATGTTTAACAGCTCCATCCATACATTTGAGCAGACTTACACTCCACTTTTCACAAGAATCGACCTCGTCTCTGGGCCAAATCCAGCCTGCTCCAAATCAGGGATTTCTTCATTGACGATGTCGAATCCTTTCCCATCTTCATCATCAGACTGGAAAAGTGTCACTGAAGACTCTATGAAATCCTAAAAGGCAGCACAGGAGTTAGAAGACTGTCACAGCTCAATGACTCTTCACAACATAAAACATTTTGAGAAGGAGTTGTAGCCAGATAGTGTGTTATGGAGCAGTGAAGGGACTTGGCTCCCTGGTGTGGATCTTTATGGGATGTTTTGGCACTGAAGTTCTGGAATAACTGGAAGCCTGGCACTCTGATATGGCCTTCAGGGGTTTGCATGGAACAGAGGAAGAGTCTGCTGCCCCTGAGCACCATCCTTTCCTCTCTGAGGGTGGCTCAGAGTGCAAAGATGCCTGTGTGGGAAGGAGAAGAGTTGAGAAGAGTTTGGCACTGATCTTCCAAAAGCCTCACTCCATGCACACCATGACTATAGTTTTTTATTAAACTTCTCCTTCCTCATCCCTTCCCAGCAACATGGCAACAATTATGGAGAGGAAAAGATCACTTTTCCAGCACAAGGGGTTTGTACCTTTTGGATACACCCACTGTAGCTATAAATAAATCCTGCTTAACACTGTCACATTCTCTCTTACGTAGCTGTGACACTGCTTTGTGCTTTCAGCCAACTTAGTTTCTTGGCCAGATTACCTGCACAACTTCAGATTATTTGCATTTGGGGTTCAAATCTTCAGCTTTTTAACCACTTAGCAAGTTTAAGCACACAGTTCAGTAGCTGCTTGGGAGAATAGAAAACAACAATCCATTCACTTTATTCCTTTAACTTTCAACAGAAAGCACAACTCAATTTCAGTGTTTCTCAAACATTCAGCAGCGTTATAATAAGCTGAAAATAAGTCTTGCAAACAACAAATAAAGGTTATCAAGTAAATAATGTGGCTGACAGAGATCCATAAATATATGACGACACCACCATGGGTATTATTATACAAAACACTGAGAAAACAAAGATTTATAACTATGAAAAACCACTTGAAAATTAAGGTGAAACCAAGCATGCAGCTGGATTCATTTGGTCAGGTGAACCTGATCAAACAGGCTCATTGGAGGGCATCACATTTTTCTACAGGATGCAATCACAATGAATAATGAAAACCAATTTTAGAATGAACATTTGATGCAGGTCAACTTCTCTGCACTGTTTACAGGACAGTAAAAGGTGAAGGAACAAATTCTGTAGTAAAACCAGATTTTTTACTGTGTTGAATACTTCCTGCTTTCATTTATTTAAACTGTTGCAACTACTTCAGGTATCAACTAGAAATTAAAATACCAGGTCTGGAAAAATCATCACGAACAACTGCAGCTTCAGACTACCTTTTAGGGAAAAAAAAAAAAAAAAAAGAACAGGCAAACTCATGCAGTATTAGTGTATAGTGTATTAGTGCAAATGAAAAANNAAAAAAACTGCTATGTTAAATGGGAAAATCTTCCCCCAATCCCTTTATCACTACAGTGACTAATGTGTCAAGTAAGAAAAACTAATTACATAGCAAATTCACATTTTCCTAATATGTGAAAAACAAACTACTGCTTTTACACCTCATCAAACACTAAGTGAACTTGACAGCATTAGTGAATTTTTCTCCAGCAGCAAGCACTGAATAGCTATCAAGCATTACATACCAAACAAAAGAAAAGCAGCTTGCATAAAGGTTTTGTATTCTCAATGTGCTTCTATTTTATCTCAATGCCCACTGTGCTTACCTTGACATTCATTGGCATTTGCACCTTTAGTCCACCCTAAAAACAGATGGGGGAGGAAACAGGTGTTTATATTAAACTTGAAGTTCCACTTTGACATGTGTTTTACAGTACTATCAGAGCATGAAGTCTTTGCAATTATATTCCTCATATATTTCAGTGTTGGCCATAAATTTCAAAAGGCCAGGCACACTAAAAACCTGACCTACAAACAAATCAGTTCACTGACAAACCTCTAAGACTGCAAGCAATTTAAAAATATTCCTTCATGGTCTAGGAATCTGAAGTAAATATTTACTACATATTTTTAAACGAATGGATATTGACCAGTTTTTTAAATTAACTTTTAAAGCTTTATTGCATGCATTTCAAATTTCTAAAGCACAAATGCTGCAACACTGGAGGCGAGAAAAAACAGCAGGAGAGATAGAAAATAGAGTCTGACATATTCATGTTTCTGGTCAAAGAGCAAATACAACAAATGCATCTTCTCTGGAAATGTGACTGAACGATGCTCTGTGAGGGCATAAGACACTGACCTCACTTGAGTGACTAAAGAGACAGCTATTAGGTCTCAGTCCTTTATGGCTTTTAAATTGTTTTTCTGTAGGCTTGCAATGTTTTCAGTAAAATTTGTGTTATATCCCTTCCCATCTCTCTCACACGTGGACCCACATGCTGTTTTTCAATACAAAAACCAGCTGCACCTCCCCAGATTTGTGAGCAATCTGTGATCAGAGAAATACTACTGGGTAATAAACTCCTTATCTGGTCTTCCATCCCCAGTAGACTCTAACTGAAAATAAAGAAAATCTAACTGTACAACTGAAAAAAAAGAAAATCAACAATTTTGGAAGGGCTTTTTGGTTAATGAATTGGTGTTGGATGCAATAAAATGAAGAGCCTTTCAATTCTGTCTTATTTGACCTCCTCCCAACAACAGCAGTTTCCCAGGAAGATGCTGGGAGGTGCAGAAGCCAGGCAAGTCACAGTGACCAAAGCAAACACACCATGGAGGAGCACTACACATGTAAGGATTAACCCAAAAAGAACATTAGAATCCAAGTTGTATTTAGGTGAAAATCTCTGGGGAAGCAACAACAAAATAAAGGAAGGCACGCAATTTATTGGGGAATTGTGAAGTCCTCACCATTCTTAAGGGACGCAGAGATTTTACATCTGCTGAAGGAATTTCAGGTGGTGAATCACATTCTTCCAAAACTGTCATCTCTCCCTTGTAATTCAAGTCTGAATAAGCAAGCCATCTACAGCAGTAAGGATAAAGGGCTCAGTAAGTTCATTAATTAGATTTCGAATACAAACATCTTATTAAAATTATTTTCCTTTTTGTACTCATAAGAGCTAGATAATGTTTTAGACAGCACATCAAAACAAAGCTGTATTTAAATATGCTGGCAACATCACTGCTAAGATCTCAGACACTTTTCCTCAGTCCAGTCTAAATATCAATGAAAGAGATGAAAATTACCAAATTGTTCACTTGCCTAAAAAAGCCAGCTTGTTACTCTATGAGTATGCAAAATAAATCAGTACTGAAGACATTTGTATTGAATTTTATCTAGGATTGTCACCTTATGAATTAAAAGGCTTCTAGCATCAATCCCATGTTATTTTTTTCAGTGGAAGTTATTATGTACAACACTCCTTTGGAAAGCTATTGTAAATTTGACATAAGGATTTAAAATTCTGGGAGTCCTTCAGATGGTTTTAAATCAAAAAGAAAGCTGAGTGTAGAAGCTGGACACAGGTTTAGTAGACCATGTAAGGAATGGAGGAAGAGGCATGGAGCCATATGGAAAGTGATGTTCTTAAAACTACCAAATTTTGTCAAAACTAAGACAAGACTCGACTCTGTTGTTATCTCCATCACCACCTCAAGCTTCACAGACATATTGTGAGATTGGAAGGAAGGAAGACTTGGCTCACATAGAAAGGCAACACTCTTGTAATAGAAGAGCTAATGTCATTCTGTGATGATTTATGAGAAGAGCAACACAGCTCCCAGACTTCAGGAACTCTGAGGTGTTGGCCCAGGGAAGAGCCCATTCTGCTCAATACAGGAAGAGCTGGGCTACCCAGGGGCCTGTGTCGTATTGCATCACCTCCCTCCAGAATGGCAGGATATGGCTGGAGCTTGAGAAATGCCTGGATGATGTAACACTCATTTTCTGGTATTCAGCCACAGTGTTATGGTTGTAACAGGGTGGGTGACTTGGGAGACAGTATCTAATCTCCAATGAACTAAAAGCTAATTATAGCTGAGTTACTTCTTACTATTTATAAAGCTACTCAAATATGGAATTACTGAAGACTTCTGCCAGAAACTAGGAAAAAATGCCTTCAAAAATTTGGTTCGACTACTAAGAGCCCATAGAGCACAGTGCTGAAATGTAGAGCTGGGAATATTCAGTGTATGTTTACTGATTTGTAGCAAAGCCCCCCAAATATTGTTCATGTTGCTGACTTTCATCCCATGACACTACACTTCTACCTGCTGGCAAAATACTGTTAAAAAGGTTCAGTACTCACACTCCTGATCTGACTCTAATGTAAGGGTTTTTCTCAACATCCAGCTCTTCTAAATTGGCAACTGCACCCTGTATGCAGATGGGAAGTCCCTCTGTACTGCCAGCTGCCAGGCAGAACTCCACCTCTGGAATGCCACAGTCCTGTGGAAACAAATCCAAGGGTAATGTTTATCTACACCGGCAGACTCTGTCCCCAAACATTCCCTTTTCTGCCCCATCTTCTCAGCCTTCTCAGAATAGAAGGGTTTTGTCTTCTTTAAATGGAGGCTGGAATTTTACAAAAGCTAAGGGAGGTAAATTTCCAGCTCCCATTAATGTTCAAAGAAGAAATTTATGCCTGTCAAGTCACTTTTTAAAAGTTTAAATATTCTCCAACTAAAGGACTGAACAGCATTATAAAACTGACTTTTTATCTTTTAAAAAACAGTGCTTTCATAGCACACATGATGCATGCATTAACTAAAACCTTCCAGAAATGTCTCTTACATTCCCACCTCTCCCCCTCCATGACAGTTAAGTTCTGTAATGCAGAATCCAAGTACAGTAGCAAGCCTTACGAGTTCAATTCTTTTTGTTGTGCTAAATAAATCTACAGCATTTTAGATAAAGTAAGAAAGAAAGAGCAATATTAGAAAACATCTATTTTGTTAAGTAGACACTTTGGCAATTTTCCTGTTACCACAAAACAACCTCTATTTCCTCACTGGAGGTTTACTACTGGGAGATACCATGCTGGAGAACAAACTTGTTGACCACATGCTCTTCCCTAGAATTTGCAGGGATTTTACTGAGCCACCCTCCTTTTGCAATATTTATATAACATGCATTGCCAACACTTTCTTCTCCAGCACTCAAACACACTGTGAGCCAACGAGGATCTTCTGCAAGTCCCCATTTTGGCAGGGTGCTCCAGAACAGTGAAAGGTGGCTCCCGTGTGTAGCTGGAAAACTTCACTTCTCAGTGATAACATCCCAAAACACGTCCCCTTCCTGACCCACAGACCCATTTTCTTTAGGACAGAGGGCCTGGACAGCATACAGACATTCCCAAAATCCTGAAGGTGGCTGGAGGAAGATGCCCCCTGCACATTGTGCTGGAGAAGAGGGATGAGGAGTGGTCTCTGAGCGTGCCCTCACAGAAGCACCTGATTTCTGGATTTGGTGAGGACCCAGGAGGGTCCCATCATGACAGATCCTGCATGGAGGGTGGAAGGAAAAACACAAGAGCATGCAGAGAAACGCAGCAACAACAGGGCATAAAAGCTCAGGAAGCTCCAGCACCTCATCTCATGACACTGTCCTTTTGCATGTGGGCTTTGAGTGGGGTTTTACTGGGGTAACATCCCACAGCTTCTTGGTTAGCAAGATTTTTGCAGTAGCTATTGAACTGTCAGCAGCGAGTGTGGCAAGTGGAATGGATGCACTTCAGGATATTGTTTCACTTTGCTCCTGAGACCTGAGGTAACACAGTAATGCTGTCTTGGCAACTCTCCCACCTGCACAGTCACGTTTCCTCTGTATTGTACTTTGCAAACAATGCACACATATTGTTTTAGAACAAAAACTACAATATTGGAATTTTTATTTTCAGATGAACAAACCCAGAAAAACGAGGAAAAAAAGACTTTCTAGTACAATGCTGCTTTATAGGAAAATGCTAAGGAACTCCATTCCTCAATTCTAAGTATACTGCTAGACAAATTAAAAAAAAAATAAAAATAATGTCCTCATAGTTTTCACATGTATATGTATCTTACTGAACCACAATTAAGAAATATTTCAAGTCTGTGGGGTTTTTTTCCTAAAAATAACTGATATGTAACAAGGCTGAAATTCATAAACCCAACAATAAAGCTCAACACAGAAAATCTGAAGTTGCATCTCCAAGAATTCCACAAATAATGATGCCAGACTCCTAATAGTTTCAGATAAATTCTGACACAAAATACCTACAAGGCCAGACAAGTAGCAAAATAAAAGTATTGGCCTGTGGGCTCAGACAGAATATGAGATGGAATATGTTTAATTTTAATTCAGTAGGAGGCTCTTGTTTTTGTTTTTCATTTAAGATTGGAAAACGCCACTCTGTATTCTCTTTTAAAGTCTGCTCTCCTGACTCTGAAGCTCATGAGGTAGTCTCCAGCTCCAGAGATGGCAAATGTAGCAGGGCAGGTAAAGCACAAGCACTCATAATAAAATCTCTCCTGGTTATCACCATCTCTCTCCAGCCAGATTTTGAGAGCAATAAAAAACTTCTACTCATAGTGATTGCATTTTTGAGTGTGTTCTAGATTAACACAAACTTCTTCCATAAAGTGTCACACGGTAAACTGAGGTCTTCAGTGAAATCAATTCAAATATTTATTTTTAAAGGTGGTAACATTGCCGAGCAAGAAGTACATCCTATTCTCTGAGCACATTTTTTTAAAGTCACAAATACACATTTTGACTTAAATATGCAGTTCAATTTACCTGTACTGATGCACAGACTGCAGAAAATGGTAACATTTATTATTATGAATGAGAGGAATGCTATGTATTTGCAGATGCATGCTCAGTGCTATGCTATTAATTTATACAATTCAAGCATGTAAACCTCACTTGGCAAATATTGGCCCCAGCATGTTCATATTTGCCTGAGCATATTTAACAGGCCTCATTACTTTCAGAGGCTTGTTTAATGTTCCCAATAAAGCCACCATCTTCAGAAACAAAATGAAAACCACACAAATATGATAGCAGTCAGGTGGAGAACTAGATCCTTCAGTCCAAAGCTCTGTCATCTGCAAGGTGTCAAGTTTTGGAAATGAGATACCCACAGGCAAAGCTACTATCATGCAAAACTGCTACCACAATATTTCAGCCTAGATCCCAAACAGGAAGGTCTCCTCCTTAAATCCACCTCCCAAACTGTGCCACTCCCCCATCACAAGCAGTCCAAACTCACATTATTCATTGTCCTACTGACACATGAGGCAAAACCAGAATAAAAAGCACAGCAAACAGATCAGGCAGCTGTGCTCATTTCCAGTGATAATACACAACCAGCAAATGCTTAGGTAGGTCACAGCCTCCAGGCATCCCTCTCTGCCCTCCTTACTCTGTGGTATTCTCCTCCTACCTCCACAGAGTCATCCTGGAATGCCTGTGCTTCCCTCACGATCTGTAGGGAGCTGGGATGTTCACAAAGCGTGTGGAACACTTACAGACACCTCCAAAAGAGTAACATGGCCCTCAGTAGAAAGGTGAAGGCTCCTTCTGAAGGGAAGCCTTAAGCCTTTAGCATGAAATATTCCTCTTCAGTGGCATCTCTGACAGCTTTCTAGTCTGACCAAGAGCTCCAGAAGAAGTGACAGACCTAAAGCCTTCAACCCCTTCAAGGTGGTCTCGGTTGTTTATCCTTCTTCTGGATGTAGGATTACAGCCCTAACAGCTCCAGAAGGGCTAAATAAATTCAGCCCTGCTAGGCCTTCCCCTTGGACCTGTCAGCTGTGGTGACAGAAGTGATCAAATCAGCCTGTTTAACTGGGATGGTTTTGTGTCAACAACAGGACAAAGAATGACTCAAGTCTGGCTTCTTATGGGAAATGCCAAAACAAGGATGAGAGAAGAGTCTAATAAAAACCAGGCCTTATTAGTTCTGGTATTCATGTGATTGCTTTCAGTCTAGACAGTCTATACAGTCTAGACACCACCTTACTTTAGATACATGTTTTGTCTTTAGGATGCTATCTGCTTCTGGAGCTTTTTTTTTTAACATTACTCTCTGTTGGTCCTCAAGGCTTTTTTTACCCATTCATAATTCTTACTCCCAGTGCTCCAGCACTCCATACCACTCTTGCTACCCAACATCACCAAACCCAACTACAGTACTCAACAGGGTTGGTAGTAAAGTAAAATAACACAAAGGAAAATAATGATTACTGCCCTGTAAATACCAGCCAGCAAATGAAACCATCTGAAACTGCTGGGTATCTTCCTATGGCATCTGACAAAGTAGTCCCTGCTTAAATTACGAATTCCCTTTCACCTGGCAAACCACGCAAACAAAAGAAACACACCCTTCATGTAATACTGTGAACAATCCCATTACAAAGAGCTTTGCTTAAGGAAACTCCACAAGGAATCCAGTTATTTCCTGCCCAACCATCCTGCAGACAGTGATTATAAACTGCTGTTTCAGATCCCTTGTCACCTTGCAAAGTAGTGGTTTCTAAGATTATTCCAGAATGGAGGTGCCAGGAACTCTTCTTGGCTCTTGTTTTTGGGAACATAACATTTAGCAGCCTCCTTGGGCTTCCAGAAACAGACAGAATAAAGCCCCACACATGCAAAAAGGTCAGCAAACGTATTTACAGAAGGGCAGAGAACTGACCTGGCTACATGGACTGTGCTGCAGGAGCTGCATTGAACCTGTGTGTGCAGGCAGACTTTGACAGCCTTGGCTCATGCTGACTTGCCTTAGTGGAATTCAGTCTCCACATCATTTCAGACAGGTCTTCATTTTACTGGTTGCACAATCTGTTTCCTTGGAATCTCCTCCCCACAACTTTCTTGAAATTAAATACACATGGGTACACCTAATGCATATCCACAGTTAGCCAGGCCACAAGCTAACCACAAATTAGCAGAATCTCTCCTTTTTGGGGAGGCTTGAAGCCAAATCAAGAGCACAAAGCTACTGGCAGACTGTTCTTTGGTCAACATGCTAGTAAAAAAAAAAAAAAAATTAAATGTACCTCCTACAGTTTCCTTAGTAAAAATCTGTTTTTCCTCTTCTAGGCAAGCTGTTTTCTTCTCAAATATTTAGCCAATGTTCAAATCTGCTAACTCAAAGCAACTGAGCAGCCATTAAACAACCATCAAAAAAAAAAACAACTTGAAAAATTAGTAGACAAGTCAGACAGCCTGGACACAGAGCCAGTATGGCCAAACTAGCTTGGAGAAAAGACACTGACAGCCTATGAAAAAGAGAATGGCAGTAAAACATGGGAATCACACACAAGCTGGGAAAGAATCCACTATTTGTCAAATAAAAACAATACCTGTATTTTTCACAAAAATAAATAAGGTAGCACTTTGGCAAACTACCTTCCAAAAGTAGCTCCATAGCAGCTAAAAAACAACCTAAAAAAGGAGATTTGAAGCCTTGTTTCATGAACCAAGGTTTAGAAGACAAAACCTGGCTTAGTGAGTGCACTAACCTCACCAACCATGCCTGCTGGAGGTTTAATTTACATGAGAGAAGTGCTGATTACTGAAATAGTGTACAGTAACAGAGCTTTCCATCTGTGTTCTATATACATGAACCACAGACTGAAAGAGGAACCAAGGTCAAACCTATTTAGCTGTACTGCAAAGATTTTTATCAAGCATGATGAAGCTAAACATGGTATCTTTCTGTCCAAGAGTTTTCTATCATATCCCAGACACATCCAGCTTCCCTTGGTTTCAGACCACAGTTCCACATGTTATTGTGGAATGTCTTTATTTATTTCTTTAGATGCCTTCCACGTTATTGATCAATAGTCGTATTACATACTGGCAAAGGCTTTTAATTTGTTAACTTCATTATTCTTGCTTTCAGTCAGCCTCTTTTGAATTAATTAATTTCTGAGTTTTTAAGACAATGAAAAAGCATTTCTAACTGACATGCCTCTGTGCTGATGACAAAGAGGTTAACAATTTTAAAACAACCTCTATACCAGCAGAGAATAGAGAAAACACTTTAATGAAAATCTTTCCTGTTGTGATACAAATGATAATTCACTCACAGCAAGGGCCATTGCCCTGTGAGTAACTGGAATGCCACACTGAACAACAAGAGCACTAAGTCTTCTTAAATCACAAGATCTGGAAAATATATTCCTCATTCACTGAGTAACAATGGATGCATTATATTTAGTTTTAGACATTCAATTCTTATCTTTTCAACAAAAAGTCTTCCAGACTGATGGCTGTAGGCAGAGCCACATGCTGTAGGTGTACCACTGGTCCATGTGGAAACCCTAAAGGTGGCACAGAGCTGTGGAGGGAAAGGCAGCAGTTTTTGGAGGCTACACTGTACAAGTGGGATTGGAAACCCAACTACTACTGCAGCAGAGGCCATACAGACACAGCAGACAGCTTAAGATAAAAACTTCTTCAAAAATATGAACTGATTCTGTTTAATTTAAAGTAACTGGACAAGTCACTGTATCACGTGAGGGTGGTGCCAAAGAAACATAATCAACCTGCTCATTAACTTAGAAAGAAAGGGAAACTTAGCACAGCAAAAGCCCTGGAAATTACCACCTAGAAGGTGAAAAAAATGAGTTATAGCAAATGTAACTAGAGTCAGAAACACCACACACACATTGTCCACTGCTAGTAATGCACCACGGTGACCAACAAATCAATTATGCATGTGAGAATGTTGTGAAGAAAGGCTGTACCTTTGTTACGTGTTTGATTGAACCAACTGTGAGGTTTCTTCGATGATGTTTTATGCCTGGGAGATCCCAAAGATGATCCAGCACAGCCTCCCCTTCTTCTAGTACATGTTTTCGACCCTGGAACTTTGGCTTCTCATAAAAAATCCAGCTGCAATAATGATAAAATGAACTGAGTTGTTGCTGGTAGAGCACATCTGATGGAAAGCCCAGGAAAAAGCTCTCCTTATCAAGACAAATATCACATCTTTCTTATGCTGTCCCTCAATAGTCACATTCACTTTAGCACTGGAAAGTAAAATACACAGTTCTTCTCCAGGACAAAATATAAAATAAAAATACAGCTAAACCACAATGTGAATAAACAGCCCTATTTTACCAGGACAAATGTATTTATTGTCACATCAAAACATGTCCTGTTCAGGCAGATACTATAAAAGGCATAAAACATATTAATAATGGCATTCAGCATTTCCTAGGATGTGAAGGAAATGTATGCAAACCACACAAGGCTGCCTGAAAACTGCATAAATGTGACATGCATGGCAGACAGTAACATTCCCTGTAAGCTGCACCAATTAAATTCCAATGCAACAACTGACATAGATCCAGCTCCAGATTCCCAAAGCAAATTGAGAAACACTTGCAAACTTAAAAGGTACTTGTATTTATCCTTCTGCATCCACATTCCTTTCAATGCCACATTAAAACCAGCAGCTGAGAATGTTCTTTTGATGGTCCTTTTGCAACAGCTACTGTATAAGGAAACTGAACCATAAAAATCCACCTTTTTTTGTCACACACATCTCTGATCATGACTATGGCTGCACTGGCTCAACACTTCAGGCAAGAACTCCAAACTTACTTGTGGCTCTACTAGAAACTTTCTGTTTGAACTTTCTTTCCTGGGGAAACAATACTTATTTAGAAAGCCTCGTTTCATGCTTTTTTAGATGGTATCATTCTAATTATAAAGAAAGAAAAAGACACTCCTGCAGATCAGACATGTGTGAAAAATAAATCAAAATACAAGAGGAACATACATGCAGTCTACTGGAGACACTCTATTTAAATATGAACTGGATTTCTTACCATCCTCTGATTATCCTAAGTATTGTTCCAATGGGAAAGATCCACGATGAGGCATCTAGCACATCAGAATGAACTTCTTGTTTACTTTTGTTGCCACAAGTATCATAAATAATAATCTGAAACAATACACAATGCATGTAAATGAGGGCCCATTTCAACACAGAGCACAGGCAGTTATTTTTTGCTTGCAACTTGTGCCCACTCAACACAGTTTCTTCTTTTATGAAACACTCTACTGAATGAAAACAACAGTTGCTGAGAAAGACAGCAAAATTACTAGTGACAGGATTTTAAATAACATATTCTCACTATCAGCATAGGCAAGCATATGCTAATAATACACAAAAATGTATAAGATTAGATTAACAACTTCAGATGCTTTCCATTCAAAAATGACAGTATGACCAATTCTTCCAGGTATCATATTGATTTATGTGACACAAACACTGCTTACCTTCCCTGGTCTTGGGTTGTATTTGAGACTTGCCCTGTCAATGAGGTTCTGAAAGTGAAAGGACACAGCAAACAACTATTAACACCTACAACAGTGGCACAAAGCACAGGCCGATTACTCTGGGTCCACCACCCCTGGACATGTACACAAGTGCCATTAGTAGCAACAGCCAAGATTTGTTTCACTGCCATTCAGAGTTGGTGCAAATGGTCTAAGTCAATCAGCAGAAAGCAGCATGTGCTAGAAAGGAATGGAAGCTATAACCTTTACAAATGTATTACCCTTTCCCAGCAAACAATAAACTGCATTTCTTAACAGAGGAAAAAGAAAAAGATCCCCCTAACACAGACTGGAGTATTCCCAACATTGTGGAAAGACTTCTTCAGTTACACATTTGGTCTGTGTGGCACTTTCAAATTCTAAACACAGGAAGAACTGTTTCCACACCCTCACTTGCCATTGCTTTAAGCAAACTACAAAAAGAAATATTAATCTATGGAGGCAGCTATGTTATTTACTTGCTAACTGAGCTATAGTTTGTAGAAGACACTGTGATGAAACAAAGAGCCCAGTAAGTCACTATTTATATCTTTTTTTTGGACAAGACAGGTCTATTAAAACATCTCAGAAGTGAAAGAAATGAAAGAACAATTTTCATATAAAAGGCAATTCCATCATCTTCGGGTTGAAATGTCCTTAACATGGAGAAGTCTGTCCTGTGCTATTATAAAAACCTGCTATTATGCATATTTCCCTGTTTTACCTTCCGTTCACATGTTATGTTTTACAGTTAAATCACTTTCCCCTGTGTGCCGAACCAAGACTTATCTTTTTAAAATTATTTAATCAGAAGACTTTTTCTTTTAAATTATTACATTAAAAAAGACTAATAACTTCTGATAAAAACTTATGATTACTTTTATGATAAAATCTTAATTAAAAGAGGCAACAACTCTGAATCTGGGCTAATCACTTTGATTATAAATATCATGTGGCATGACATCTTACCGCTGACAATTCCCCCAGTTTTGGCACAGTGCTGTCTTGGAACCAGTGAATCTTTGGCTGTAGCATATCCTGGAGAATGCTTCCAAACCTGGTCCCCTTTTCAGAAGGGCCTTTGCTGGCAGATTTCAAATACTGATAGTATGCACTTGTGGCAGGCTGTGTTACAGCAGCCTCAGCTTTCTCTGGAACTTGCTTACAAGATGTCTGAGTGGGAGAAGCCACATCTGGAAACTGTTTTGGTTGCTCCTGTGAGTCAAGATGTTCTTCTGAAAGAAGAAATGATTGCTCAGTAAAAGAAGATCTACTTTGGCCATTTGATCGAGGGGCTGCTTTAAATTTCCCTCTGCACTGACTGGAGAGGCAGTTGTCTTCTCCCTCAACATCAAGAATATTTTCCTCATAAGATGAATCTTCCTCTTCTTCCTCCACTCCATCCTCCTCATCTTCCTCCTCTGTGCTGAAGCGAGCAGTGAACTGCAAGCGCTCAGACACCGACTGCAGGAGGGAAAGCACAGAAGCGTGGTCAGAGCTGTCTTTGGAGACTCCCTCGGGATGGCTTTCTGGAGACACATCCGTGGACAGCACATCTTCCTGGGAGCTGTCGTCCTCGTAGATGGGAGACAGAGAGAAAGGATAAACCCTGTAGCGCTTGGCCTCCACACTCAGGAACGACTCGGAGCCTCGGCTCTCCGCTGCTTCGCTCACCTTGCTGTCCTGCCCATAAAGACAGGCCAACTCCTGCTTACTCCTTGCTCTGTCACACCTTAGGTGACCTGTATTAGCTGAAGGCAAATCAGAAGGAGAAAGAGAACCAGTTTGCATCTCATCAGTTGAGACAGATTTGTTCTCAGTTTGAAGAGCACCTTCATAAACGATAGTAAAAGAACTGTTTTCCCACTGTTCAATCAGTGGAGAAGAAGCCAAAAGTTCTGTTGGTTCCTTCATGTCATTGCTGCAGTCCAGGAAATTTTCTTCAAGCTGATCATTTCTCTCCATGTCTTGATCCTTCATTTGTGCCTGCTTCAGATTCTCACTATTTTGGGCTAAGATTGTGTTGGAGCAGCGTTTCCCTTCACTGCCCTCTCTGGGGACAGACAATTCAGGTACCATGGACTGTGTATCTAATCCAATATTAACCTCTGCTCTCTCCCTTGCCCCGTCTGCCAGCTCCTCTTCACTCTCCACTGCCTTTGAATTTTGTACAGTTGCTTTTACTTGTACAGGTTCTTCTTCTGCAGCCTCTTCCCCACAGTGTTTGTACAGACTGTCCTCTGCATTGCTTTCCAGAGACATCTGAGGGCTGCTTTTACCTTTGGATTCACTCTGCAGGCCAATACATTCTTCGCCAGGCAGAAAAGATGAAAAGTTAACATTTACAGCTGGCAGCAGTGTGAACTCTGGCATATCTGTATTATTGCATGAACCTTTTAACTGCAATGACAAAAGCATTTCTTCAGTCACAGTAGTATCGCTACCAACAAAATGTAAAGTTCCATCAGATTTTCTGCTCATTGCTGATACGTTGCCACACATTTCTGCTGCAGCCAGATGGTCACACACCTTTCCATTGTGCTTCTCTTTTGCTCGTGTCAGAAGATCTGATTCTGGCCTTGCTAAACTGCCAGAGGGAAGAAATCCATTTGTTTGACAAGTAATTGCATGATTTGGTATCTTTTCATTGCTTTGGGGCCAATCTATGCCATTTTCCATACAATTTGGAAGCAAAGGAGAACCTGAGCCATCTGCCTTTTCACAGTTCACACTTACAGTCCCAGTTGCATCCAACTCTGTTGATTCCTGTGTATTGGCAGAAAATCTCATACCCACATTTAAAGTCTTTGGCATTTCAGCCCCAGGTTTAGGCTGAACCTTTCCAGAAGGCGTTCTCCTCTCAGTGACTTGCTGCTGATCGGATGCCAGTTTTTGTATGGCTGAGTTAATGACCTCATCAACTGTTTCTTTTGCTTTTAGTGCTAGCACCCTATGTAGGTCAATTTTGTCAGAGATGAAAGAGAGTATCTTTTCATCTTGATTATTTGTATCCACTCTTTCATTTCCTGTAAACGAAGATGAGCCTCCTCCGCTGGTCTCATTAAAATCTTTTAATGATTGCACAGCTGACTGGATTTCTCCTGCTGCCAGCTGTACACTATCAGCCTTCTGACAGGTTGCAATACCCGTATTTATTAAACTATCCTTGCTCCCACAAAGCTGGCAGACACCAAAGCCTTCTTTTGCTATTATTTCTTCTGTAGCCAAATGTAAAACTGAGGCCACTATTTCTTCAGCTTTCTTCAACAAATCAGCAGCATCTGGGAAAGAAGAACGTTCTTGTCCTTTCACATTGGCATCTGCCCATCCTTCCCCAGAACAGAGCCTGTTTGCCTGGGCAGCTGCAGCAGCTTCCTGGCCAGAAGGGGCTTCCAAGACAGCAAAACCACCAAGAATCACCTGTTCCACAGCATCCCTGCACACACTCTCAGAGCTGGCTGACTCAGATGTAGTTTCCAAAGATTTCAAAGGACAGAGGGGTGGTGGCATTGCCTCTGCCAGGACACTGCTGTCAGTCTGCTGTGTGGAGAAGGCCTCATCTGTCCCATCACTAGCTCTGTGACTGTAAGAATTACCATTTCCCTGAGCAGTGCCAGACATCTCCGAGGCAGAAACAGGAAGACTGGAGGCTTCTCTGGACACCAGAGAAGGAGAAGTGGGTCTGGGGATGCAAACAGCCCCTCCATCTACACCATCAGCAGAGCTATCAAGCATAGGAGGAGTAATCTCAGGGTCCAGGGAACTTGCTGGGCACAAAGTTCTTAGGTCTCCTGAGCAAGGTGACCCCTCAGTTGTCCTGTTCACAGGGATTATTCTCCTAAACTCTGCAGATGGAAAAATAAAGCTGTCCTGCTCAGAAGCAGCAATCTGGCCATTTTCAGAGTTAGTTTTTTCTTGCTTGTCAGATGAAGAATCAATTACTGTGGGTGATAGCCTAAGTTTATTGCTGTTTTCTGTCTTGGAAGAAAAACTGATACATCTATTTTCAGAAACAGGCAGAGATTCAGGAATCAAGTGTACACCATCTTTTACACAGGTGAAAGCAGAATGGTTGGTCAAAGGCTTTCCTTCAGATCTCACAGCAGAATGGGAAACCATCATAGACACAGAGGTAGACTCGTGGGTTAGAGGTGCTGTCAGCTCATCAAAATTAGTTTTCACACTTTGACACTCATGTGCACACGGTGACACACTGGCAAGGTTCCCCTTTTCCACCACAACCTCAGGCAAATCCTTCATCATTTCCTCACCCTCCATTTCTAGACAAGGAAAACCAGTCTGCTGTGTGGCTGTATCCTTAGAATTCTCCACATGGATTGGCTTGTGGCCATTTTGTACATGTGTTGCTTTCCCTAACTCACTCAGTTCTTCATTAGAAGTTCCCCTGCCCATGACTGTAGCTTCATCATGTCCAACAGATGACACTGAAGTGGCTGAATTGCCTGTGGCCATGCACTTTCCTCCTTTGGATTTCATGCTGAGTGAAGTAGGTATTTCTTCATTAAAAGGAAAAAGAACAGTAGCAGAAAAGTTCTGTGGACTTCTCTCTCTTTCCCCAGCTGTCACAATTTTCTGTGTGTCACCATTTCTTGGATCACCATCATTATTGGCACTCCTGGTATGCTGATCTCCTTGCTGCTGAAATGTACTGGTACTGAAATGAAGCCTCTGGACATCCAATGTTTGCTCTGAGTGGTTATCCACTTGATTACAGCAAAATTCTCCGTTCCCCACCTGCAGTTCTTCACTAACTGTCCTGCTTTTTGATTTGGGTGAATGTAAACAATCATCCTGTATTTCTTTTGGAGATTCCTTATTAGCTGCTTTGCTACAATAATTTTCTTTATCAAAGTTAGAAGTGGCATTTCTGTCTGTCTGAAATGGAGTTCCTGCTTCTCCCAGCAGTCCATCTTCTTTTCCAACCAAATTGTTTGCAGAACTGACTTTAAGGGAATGAGTACTCTGGGAAGTGGAATTGGTTAGGATCCCACTGTTTCTACTACTAAATGGCAATAATGAATCTAGTGAATACGTCCTTTTAACTGTTGTTGCAGCTAAAGCAGGTGCATTTCTTAAGTCTAACTCATCACATGGTTCAGTGGATGAAGCTGTGGCCTTTGCAGTTCTTTCAGGTTTACTTCTGCCCGAGCAATGCTGAGCTTTACCAGACTGTTTGCTTGCCACTCTAACTGCAGAAGAATTCAACATGCCATCCTCTTGATGATCTTTACCCTCATCTCTTCCATTTTCTTCTATGAGGCATCTTGATTTCACAGACAGAGCTGTTTGGACTTCTCCATTTTCTTTGACTGTTGAAGCACTTCTGTTCTCAGGACTTTTCTCTCCTTTTCCAATTTCTGATTGACTCTTCAGGAGCTGCCTGATCCTTGCAGAACCCCGATACGTTGCATATGTCACTGCGGGTGCTTCTGGCTTCCGACGTGTCTGCCTGGAACAAGGATCATCAATATCAGCAAGGACACACAACAAATTGCTGGTATGATAACAAAGCTTAGCACTAGCTACAGGTGATGTAAAATACTGTTTCCCTCCACAGGTTAGCACAAACTGCACATTGCACTCAACATTATTTTTCCCCCTTCTCCTGGTAAATACAGGTTTGTGTGATAAATGATATGGACACCACCTTTTACCAAAAAAGCCAACTTAAACTACAAGCAAAAAAGCAGATGTTGCCTTAACCAACTTCCATAATTTATTTTCTACCAGACAATGGAATTACAATGGAATTGGCAAGTGTCCCTGCAAGGCAACATTTGCAGTGACAGAAATAATCATCCTGTTTTGATGGTGTTACATCCTACTAAAGCAGGCCTGTACATTAAAACTGGAGAAAATTTACTGTACTAATGCTCATTAAAATATTGAATTGAAATTTAAACTTTTAACCAATATCTCAACATATTTTTAAGAAACAGGACAAGGAGAAACCAAACATGTGGCAAAAAAAGAGAAAGCAGGGGGATGCTTTTCTGAACCACAGGGTAGTAAGGAAAGAGACTGAATGGAGAATGGGTAAGAATGAAGACTGATGGAAGGCTGAAAGGAATACCAAAATGGGAAGACTAGAAATGTGACAAGGGTTTGGTAGATTTAGACGCTCATTAGTCTTCAACCTCTGCAAATTTAGCTGCAAAAAACAGTGAATGCAAAAACTAAGAAAAGAAAGAATCACCACAGAGGAACTGTGATCCCGATCCTCCACTGCTCTGATAATACTAAGAATAAGTTCAGAGCCTGTCACTTTCAATTTTCTGAAGAAGTAGTTGTTCTTCTTTCTTAAAACTAGGCAACACCACAAATACTCACCCTTCAAGTGCTTCTCTCTTTTCCCCCTATTTTTCTGCCTGTTAAAGAATTCTTGCAAAAATCAGTCACTGTCAGCTTTTCCACTCTTCACCTTAAGACAAAGTAGATGCTCAGACTAGACTTAAACTCCCTTCTGCCACAGCCTCCACATAAACTGAGAAGAAACCCTTTCAAAGTCTGCCCTGTATCTGCTAATGCAGTGAATGGCTGGAATCAACCATATAGCTGTCTGGAAAATTGTCATTCCAGAAGAGTCTCTTGGGCAAAAGTAACAACAACAACAAAAAAAAAGGTGTTGGCGAAGATTTTGGTTTCTAATATAAAAGCATTGCAACATATAAAATAGCTTAGTAGCTTCTAAAAGCTCTTTGCACCTTCTCCCATTAGTTCAATTTGCTGAGAAGTTGTTACAGCTCTAGAGTTGAGAACAATATAAATGAGAAACAAAAAATAGATTTACTAAGGGAAGTGAAACATTTGAGTACCATTGAGCAACTGTAACTTCAAATCTTATTTGCATGGATTCTGAGTACATATTCCCTCAAAAGATAGAGAAGAATATGAAAAAGGAGTGGATTCACCAATCTAAAAATAGAATCTCTTCTCTGTCAAGATTTTAGAGGCCAAGATTCTTACTTCAATATTAATTTTATTTTGAAGAGGGAACTTAATGCTATTTAAAATCGCAAGTAAAGAATACACACAGAGTACAAGTGAACTAAATGTGAAATTATTCATATTCATAAACATGAAAAGAGAGATATAAACAGCCATTTATATGCTTGTTTTACATTGTCAGGTACCTTTAGGACAATGCCAAAATACATTAATATGGGAATTTAGACTTTGTGAGAACTTGAAAATTCAGTTTATATTGGGATTAAATTCACTGTCAGCTCTGATAGAGGCTACAGCAGAATCTCAATACAGGGTTTGTTGGCCATGTGTATAAAGTCACAGAGGAAACAGGAAAGTCTTGTATGAATAGCACATCCCCCAGCTTGCCAAGTTAGATGCCTACATTTAGTCTTCTATAGCACCAGTTTGGCTTCCAGAGATACCAGCAGTGGTAGCTGCTAAACATCACACACTCCATTTGTTAAAATGGCTGACCTGAGGATTCACAGCCCTCCAAAGAAACATAAACATTTCTGAGTGAAAAAACCAAAACACAGTGGGAAAAAGGGTAGGGGGAAAAAAATCCTCATTATTTTCCACAGAAAATTCTCTTCTACATTAGAAAATATTTTCTAAAACTCCAGAGATCCTAAAAATGTGAGGGGAAGGGTCTGTTGGGTTCTGCAGTGCATTATATTTACTTAGCATCAGCCATAGTCATACTAAAAATAAGTCTTAAGAATATAAGACCTGATCATGCTCTTATTCAGAATTAACCTCACTGAGTAACCTTTCCTGCTTTAAATAATCACTATTAAGCTTTTACAAACTCCAGAGGCTCCTCTATACTTTGGACAACCTCAAAAATAAAAGTTGTCCCACAAGTGTCCTGAAACCAGATGAAATTTCTTTTAAAAACACAAGCAGAACACATAATGGTAACATTTCTCCAAAAATGTTTTATGGCTTCTTGAACAGATCAAATATAATGATACATGTTTGAAGTGAACATATAAATGGTATTGCCAGATGCCAAACTCTTCCACCAAAACCAAGGCATGACTTTGAATAAGCAGCTTGAGAAGAATTAGCTTTGACTGAGTGTCTTTCATTTTGTGGTTGATATTTTTGTGTCATATGCAGTGGGGAGAACCAGTGCTCCAGAAAAAACCTGGGACATGTCTTTCCATTTGTCTCCCATACCCAAATTTGTCTTCGAATTTTTCATGTGAACCTAGCAGTTCTGAAACCCAAAGCATCCAGATAGGGGATGAATAGGTAAATTTTGCAGGACGGATGACAAGGAGAATCCAGCATGACTGGGTTCTATATTTACACTGATTGAAGCCACAGATCCCTCCAAATCATTATTTATTACAAAAGGTCAGACAAGAAAATGTATTCAGAAGCTTCTTTTTTGCCTACGTGGCAACCTTTATAATTTCTCCCAATTCTTTTTGCCCTCTGTTTGTCTTCTGAGAGAATTTTATGCTCCAGTTGATCAATTTGAAGTCTGAGCAAGACTCCAAGCCATTTCCCCTTTGGAGAATTGTGCACAAACCCAGTCCTGAGGAGCACTGGCTCCACCCCTGCTTCAGCTGCAGAACCTCAGCCTGTGCCAGTGTCTCCCAAGACACAGCTCTGCTCTCCTGCAGCCTTCACTCTACCAAGACATTCATCAGTGAACTCTTATTTTCAACCAGAACCAGCCTTTCCTCCACAGACAAGGCAACTTCAGGGTCTCTGTCTGACCTTTGGTAAAGAATTTGCTGCTCAGCATATTATAAAAAAATTTGCCAGCAGACCCTTTAGTCCTAATTCATTTCCTTTTAGAGCATGTAGAACCATAGTCATTCTGAATGCTCCCATGCAAGACATTTAAAAAATGAAAACCCGTGTTCCTGTGCAGCACCAGCAACTCAGCTGTAAGTCTTATGAAACAAATTTAGAAGCAGGCTGTGCCACAAAAAAAGTCTTCTGAAAGTGTCACTAGAGACTTGCTTCACTTCTGATCACCAAAAGATTATGTCAGTTCAGAACTAGCCTTAAAAACTCTTTGCAATTTTTTTTTTCAGCTCATGTGAGGATGCAGATGAAAGCCTGATTATACAAAGAACCCAGTGTGCATTCTGTCACATATTTCAAATACTAGGAGATTCCTTCTTTCCTATCCTCACAGGAAGCTATTCAATTCCCTATAAAGCCTTAAATCAGTTTCACAAAAGATTTTGACAGCAACAAGAGAGGATGTCAACATGAGTTACATTAAATTTGTCAAAAGTAGGTGCTTGTAGATATTTCTTCTATTGTGAAAAAGATATAAAAAGTTAAAGGGGGACTAACTCAAGGAGCAAGGGGCAACACATTCTGACATCTCAGATGACAGATATCTTGTGTAACTTGCCCAAGTGGCAGGATTATAAAACAGTGTTGTTGATTTGGAAGGCCTGAAGCAGGAGGAAACCTCCTACCTTGAATGCCTCATTCCAGTGAGCCCATAAATAAAACAGTTTGCATTTCTTCAAGCGTACGCCATCGAGATGGCAATCCCTCCAAGCCTCTTTGTACCATACAACAATGCAGAAAGCAGAGCCCTACACATTTCCCAAAAGGTGGAGGAAGACCACAGAGCTTGACAGAACATCTCAGTCCCCCAGCAGAGCAGTTCATTTGCACAGCAGGGCAGCCCAGCCTGCTTCTGCAGCACGCAACACCTGCCTCTCCCAAAACATGGCATGCTCATTTTCCCCCTTGTATCCCACTCTTCGACATATTATCTCCCCAGCCCAGCAGTCTCCTGCTTTCACAAGAATATCCTTGCCTGATTTCCCCAGTCTCTTCTCAAAGACCCCACAGAGGGAGCTACCAGAGAGATCTGCAGGCTCCAGGCTGAAAATTGCTGAGCTAGATCAGTATGGGTCCTGTGGTTCCTGTCTACCCCTCTCTGACCATCTTAAAATTACCCTGTTGTTTATTTTAATTTTTTTCAACTTAGCTTTTATTCCACTGTGTACTTAACTGACAACTTTAAAAAAAATTATTTTAAGGTGCTTCATCCGGAAATAACTGTCTTAAAGTCACTTTGAAAAACCTTCTGGTGGAATCCAACTTAGCCAGCCAGCTGGTTTCTGTACTATTCATAAATGGGAAAAATGAAAGACTTGCTGGAAAAAAGACACTGTGGGCTAACTGAATAGTTGCCATATACAACTTAGATGAAAGACAACAGTTTTTTAGCCAGAGGGGATAGCTCCACGATTTAAATCTGCAGTCTGAAATACTTAGTGTCCTGGGACATCACAATATACGTTTTAAAAGGTCAAAAGTTTGACTGAACAAAGTGATTTACACACACTTGATTCTGCAGGAAATTTCAAAGCTAATGTTCCATAAGGGCAATTAAGAGTCAATGACAATTTTAATAAAAGCAAACACAGTCTCTGTGACCTTGGAAAGAATGTTTTTCCTTCCCCTTGCCCTTTAGGGTAGTAATTCTTGATTATCTCCCACATCTGGGAAAACCTATTCTTTGAGTCTGAAGGAAGAGAGCACACATCAAGGCTGACCCAGAACACCAGAGGCTGCGAGACCAAGACCAGCACAAAGGGCCTGGGATCACTCCCAGCTCTTCCTTGCCATATTTCCCTGGCAGCAGCCAGCCTTCCTACTCCATACCTGTGGGAAGTGTCCTCACCTGCTGCCCCTCCGTTTCCTTCTGTAACATTCAGGGATTCAGGTGCCCAGGACTGGCCCCTCCCAGGGAGCAGGGACAAGCAGAGCCTGTGCTGCTTCTCACAGGTGTGCAAGAGCTGGGGACAGCAGTACGGTCTCCCCTCTGCTTTTCATCCTAAGGCTGAAGAAAGCCACTCCTGGCCTCTTCTGAGATGGAATGAAGAATCAAAGCCAGGGCACCTCTTTACTCTCTTCAAGCAAGAATGTAGCTTCAGGTGTGGCAGGGAAAGAAAAGGGTTTGACTCAGCTGAATACACTGCACAACCCTACTAATAAAAAACCAAACTTCAGTGGAGAAAACAATCCAGTGAAATAATTTTTGACTTAATTTTTTTAGCTCAATTTTGCATCATATATCTGTTAAGAATTACTCTTAAAATATGAAGTTTTGTTCTTCAGAAACACAAAAATCTTTGCTTTGGCCTTTGGAACGCATCCCATCTGGGTAGGTACGCCTCTCTGGCAGGTAGAGAAATGCTTTGGGGTCTGCATTTCTCCTACAGCACAGCCCTGACAGTGACCACCCTCCACAGCTCACCCAGGGAATCAGGGCAGGATCATTCTGCTCCTTCCCTGGGACAGCCTCCTAATTGTGGGTGGTGTTTGGCTGACCCAGAAGGGTGGAGCTGCCCACGCAGTTTATACCCCTCTCAAGTGGCAGCAGGCCACTCTCAGCAGTGACTCCCTGTCCACCTGAGCACCAGCAACTGAACAACACTGCATTCCCATGGCCAGAAATCCACCAAAATAGCAACAAATCAACAAATGCAGGAGCAGCAGCTTCCCCACTCCCCTTCACTATTCCTCAGGAATTACCTGATGAGACTACTTGCTTAGAACTGATTGATTTTTGCTCGTTTACTTTTGATTTTCTGCCAAAGGCATCTATAGGGAAAGATGAATGTTGCTGCTATTGACTGAATCAAAACCACAATACACAACAAGCCATCAGACAAAATAAGGGCTGTGTTTTGTTATCCCCATAAGCCTGCCTCTGACAAGCAACACAAAGGACGATTACAAGCTCTGAAACAATAATTAACCAGAATTATGCAAACCCAAGGGATTTTATCAGATATATTTCTATCAGAGTAAAATAAAGGTCAGGATTTGCTGACAGTACCAAGGTGGGAAATACTAACTGCTAATACTAATATACATCAATTAAATGTATAGCAACAGGTTTATTAGGCTTAAAAGTAAATAATAATAAAAAACCTCATTCCCTCACAGAACCCAATAATGTGTAACACAGTAGAACTGTAAATGGACTGAAACTTCTTTCTCCTTAGAGCTACCTCCTTTCTGAATGAAATTGCTTGCAATGATCTCACTAAATTATTCCTAGTACCTGACCCTAAGCAGGGTGTGAAATGTAAACATATATTTTGAGCATCTGGTCTTGAAATTGCCCCCTCCCTCTTTTCTACCTACACTTAGAAAATCCTTACTGTTGTGGGGTTCAGAGTTCTTTCTCACATCCAAATTTACCAGGTTCATAGCAGAAGGAAGAAGACAGGCTCTTAAAATACTTTGTTGAACTGGGGTATTAGTGTCTTAACCAAGATTATTTCAAAACATTCAGAATGGGCACGATTTTTGCCCCTTCAGCCATGTTTAGCAAAGCACTAAGGCTCCTCCTTGCTGAACTCCAGAACAAGCTGTGCAGCTCCACGAGCACTATTGTTCTGCACACCACCATTTGCAACCTCCACTTATTGTTATTGGATGTTACAAAAAAAACCCAAAACAAACCCAAAAACTACTGGAAGATAGATGAAGGGCAAGCAGTGAATAGAACAGACCTGGGCCATCAGTCTCTGGGGCAGGGGCAAAGGAAAACACCTGTCAAAGTTTTGTCCTCAGTCACCTGCACAAGGTGACTTTACAACCATTACAACTTTACAATACCATTACAACCACTGGTATTCTCAAGAAGATGGCAGGTGGGCACTGCAGGAAGTCCATTCTCAATTTTGAAGCCAAATCTTTGCTTTTTAGTGACAGGCAATATATGTGTGAGTGAATGAATTTTATATTATAGGAGAGAAAGATAATGGAGCAAATCCGTGTTTTGTATTTGTCACCAACTACATGAAATCATTGTATCTTTCATGCAAACTTTCAGCAATGAGAAATGAAGTGAAACACACCCCCACTGTTCCACGGTTTTATTTTTAGGGTTTATTTCATCAGTTAAAGGCTGGCTTTTAACATCATTAAGGAGTGCAAAGGCCAAGAGTAAACATGAATTTTTCACTTTCATACTTACCAGTCTGCCACAGGGGACTATTCCACCCAAAAGTTGCCATCTTACCTAAGTAAGAGGTTTTTCTACACCAAGTAGCAAACACTCTACTTTGCAGTTGCTTGGTCCACTTCACTTTGCTTCTTCAAGGCAAAAAAACCCTTCAACCACCCCAGAGAAACTGAAGACTGAGGGAGGCAATAACTGGAGACTTAGCCCAACTCTCCTCACCCATCTTCTGTGCTGCAATTACCATCCACAGTAATTGTCTTCTAGAGACTTTGCCAAATTTATCATAGTTTTGCCTTCTGTGCTCCTCCTTTACCACTTGCCACTGTTGGGATCAAAGGACCAAAAGCCTTTGAGGTAAAAATTACCTCTGATCCAACCAGCCAGGGTGACGGAGGAATAACGTGACCTACGCATTTTGTCCCACACAAACATGAACTCCACAGACTGAGCTCATGAGTTCCACTTTCCTTGGCTCAAGGACTGGAAACTTGAGTCTTTACCAAGTGCCAGACCTCCCACAGAGGGCAAAATTAACCTCAGTTTACAGGTCAGAGCACTCTGATATCCTTGTATTTCGCAAAATATTGCTTTAAGGATATGAGGAGAATGAGGCTTTCTGAGTAGAGGCATCTGAGACCATTTGGTAGGCTTTTAAAAATCTGAAAGGTTGTTTGGTTTAGGCTTTCCTTTTTAAACAACTCTAATGGGAATTATGTAATCTAACAACCATCCCTCTTCCACTTATCATTGCAACCTCCTCACTAACCACAGACAGGCCCTAACACAGTATTTCTCTGCAGTTTAGAATTAAGAAATTCATTTACATCTTCCTCACGACAAAGGAAACTGCTGTAAGATTAATAATGCAGCGGTCACAAGGATTTGTAAAGCCCTCTGCTACATCCTGCCTCTACACGAAATGCTAAAATTGCAGTTTAATGCAACAGTCAATGGGATGAACTCCTTTGACTTTATATGGCTCTCTAGCACAGCCCATTTGACTTTTAGGAGTCACTCACTTAGGTTCACATCCTCTTTGATCATCATGGTTTCCACACCTTTCCTGATGTGCTATGTCTTCCATCATTCCTTGTGTGCTTGTAGCACTCACTTCCAACAAGACTCTTTAACCAACTGGCTGCAACCAAGAGCATTTTTACAGTTTAGCTACGCCAATTGAATTCCAGCTAGTTAACAGTTAGTAAAAACCCCAGCTAGTACTGCAAAGAATAAACTACTCTCCATCCTTTAAACTTTTATAAACTAAAAGAGAACAAATAAAGCATGACCACTTCCATGAAAGAAAAAAAAAAAAAGTTATCCTTGATTCAAACTTTTTAGAAAGGTAAACAATGCAAGCCTCTGCTTCCCCACAGTCATTTCAATTTTTCTTTACTAATTGCTTCAGAAGAGCAGTTCACATTGTGTGGTCAGGCAGAGAAAAACATAATGAAAGTTACACAGAGATTGTCTAACTTGTTAGTAACCCAAGCCAAAAAGAGCAGAAAGTACACTGTACTTTTGACAATCAGCTTAAAAGGACATAGATTGGTTTAATGCTTGCCCTAATTTACAAGAGTTACAATGAAAAAGAAACCCAATTCTTCTTCCATTTAAAAAAGTTATTTTCTATAGAAAACCATAATTCTGTATATAGACCAGCTTACCCTTACCTCCAAACTAGCAACACACATTCTTACGTGCTTGCCTGGCCACGAGACATGTGAATTATACTGAAAAAAAAATCTACACTGGTTTCCAAAGATAATCTAACAATGTCAAAGGATGGTCAATTGAAAAATCCAACTGCAACTTTGACTTCATGAAAACAAAAATAACTCAAAAATTTTTGCACAGAGCAAAGAGGTCACTGCAGGGAGTTAACACCCAATTTTCCAAACTCTGCAAACTTTTATTAATGCCTTATTTTATTAATCTACCTTTTTTTCAAGAACTCACAAGAAGAAAAAGGGAAATGAGAGCCATCTTACCCTGCAAACTGTGCTTATAGAGTGAAGGATATACCACAGAAACAGCAAAGAGCAGCAAAGATGCAGCAACCCAGCCTGTCCAACAGGTTTTAGGGAATACAGTTTGCTCAGGAACTAGACCGAATAACACCACGCTCCAGGGCCTCTCCAGAGCACAACTAAGTGGAGGGGAACATTTTTCCTGCATTGATCAAAGCAGTGGTGGTGCTGAGCTGCAGTTTGGAAAAAGCACAGTCAGGTGTGTGATACCATGATAAAAGTCTGAAATAAAAACCTGTCGACCATGTCACAGACCAAACCAGAGTGTTCACAAGAACTCAACCATTATTACTAATAATTACCATATTTTGGTGCTGGAAATACAGTTTTAACTTCACCTAAATAGGTATCACATCACCTACTCATATCCTGACCAGTCAGTGCATTTACAACATTATTCTGCCAAATAATAGGTAAGGGCAGAGAGCTGGAGACATCCCCAGTCTGGAAGTAGAATTCAATAAGCAGCTCTTCTGGGTGTCTCTGACCTCCTACATGGAGATGAAACACTTCACATGCCACCAATAAATAGACTGAGCACAACTCAAATTAGTTAAAAAAATGAAAAGAAAAAAATGTCTTTCTTCTGAGTCCATCCTCTCATTCTGCAATGCAAGCAGGAGCACTGTGATAGAGACCAACTGGTTAACCCCAATCATTACTTTCTGCTTAAATTTGAAATAAATACTGGGGGCCATACGGAAAGCCTGACTAATCAACACTTGCAATGCATTGCACACAAACAAGCCCATGTTCTACACACCTATCCAAAACTGGACAGGAACCACAGGCATACATCCACACCTAACTCCAAACCTATGCTGTGCTGACCCAAGTGTAGCCCAATTTTCAATGTAACAGCTACAAATTCTTCTGGAAAACTAATACCTATGGTTTATGACAGTCAGAAAAGGTTTTGTAATACACAGCGTTGACCACAGCCAGTGCTTTAACTTTTCTATTCTCAAACACACAATGGTGCCCTTGCCATCATTTTTTCTTTTAATCTTCTTTTAAAAAAATTACAGGACTGTAAAAAATGCTCCATATTTGGACGAACTGAAATTGAGTGCTTTACATAACCTTCTTTACAGCACAGGAAAACTCCAAAGAACCAGGGGAAAAAAAATCACCTAAGCAAAAATCACCCATTCAATTAACCAAGAAAAACAATTTAAAAATGAGAAAACCTTACTTGCAGGAGCAAAATTATTAAACTGCTGAGATATAAAAAAGACAAACATTCAAGCCTTTATATAGGCCATAATATTGAGGGAAATAAGCTCTTTACACTTCTTTTTTTTTTTTTTCTTAACATATTTATAAATGACATATCTAGTCAGGACACTTCTAAACAACTTCTTTAAAGTTATATTCTGTTGCAGTTGACTTCTCCCCTCCTCATTTATTTAGGGTAGTTGCTACTGGAGTTTTGCACAAGTCAAGCCAGGGACACTCCAACCACCCTCAGAAATGACAGACATTTGTCATATACTCAGCAGAACTTGGTCAGCACAGTTCTGGGCACACATACACACAAACACCAACATATTTAATAATAAACTATAAAACTTACTTTTCTGTATCTGAGGATTGTTTCCAGCCTCCTAGAAGATCCCGTGTGCTGTCTTTCCCGGTATTATTTAAGATGGCATCATCTTTATTTACAGAATCCTCTTTTCTTCTAGCTGTAGGCTCTTCAATTTTCAGATTCTTTGGCTGCATGTCCTTTGGAAGGGTATTTGTGCTCTGTAAATCCTTTTCACATCTGCTGGGCTCATCTTGGAAGGTAGAGGGTTTCGATTCTACCAAAGATGATTTTGTTGCAATATTAAATAAGCTTCCAAGGAAATGAAAAAAGCCTTCTCGGGGTTGCTTGTCTTTATCTGCTGTTTTGATTCCAGGAGTCAAACTAGGGAGGCTATTTGCCTTTTTCAGTTCCTCCTGGATTTCAGACTTGCTAAGTTCTTCTGTTGAATGGTTCTTCTCTTCATTTTGACAAGCCTGAGATAAACACAAAAAGCACATAAAGATGCTGTTTCCTGTCATTTTCACACATTCCTGAATTCCTTGATATTAATTTGCGCCTATGCATTTTATTTCTTTCAGGAGAGCTGTCATTTAGAAAGGTTAAAGCCTACTGCTTGCTGTCTTATTTTTTTGTACTAAAGAGGTCCCTATTCTACAAAAATAAAAAGGACTAACACAGGCTAGAAAATTCCCAAAGCAGCTGTAATGGAAAAAAAATACAGGACAGATGGCAACAATGGCTTCAACTGGCATAAAAAACATTGGGAAGAAGCAAGGAACAGTTATTTCTCACTTCAGATCGAAAAGCACAGCTTCACAAACAAACACCCATGTGCTAGGGAGAAGAGTTTTCAGCTTGCAGTCTAGGCAAGAACACCACAGCCAAACACAAACACACCACAGCTTCCTGCACTTCTGAAAACTGAGCAGAATCAAGAACAGAATTGGGACAAGACAAACTCAGCTCGCATGCCAGAGGTGAATCCTACCTGCTACCCTTAGCAAATCCATGTTGCAGCCTTTGCCCAGCTCTCCTTCAACTGCACAGCTTTGTTTCCAAGTGGATTTGTTGTGTCCCACAGTCTCCAGCACTCAAATCACCTGGTTTCCCACACAGCCAAAGTGCTACAGAGCACCACCCTGCACCTCTGACCTTCTGAACTGCCTGTCAGCCCTACCAGAGAGCTGAAATGAATGAGCACCAAGGCAGGGCTTCACCTCATTCAAACCACACGTTCATTGCTTCCCTCAACTCAGCTGAGCATCTACACCCAGAGGCAAGGCAAGCTCCATTCCTCACCAACTTATGCCCTTGAATTTCCTCTGTGTCAGCTCCTCTCACACATCCAAGGTCTGCTGTACAAGCTCATCTTACTTCTGTCAAGACCATCTGCCCAAAAGGATGATGCAACTTCAGTGGAAGGCTTCACAAACACCACATGTAACAACATTTTCAGTTTCACAGTCTGCAAATATGTTTTTCCCTGGACTGAAGTTTTCTGGGAAGCACCTCCCCCCCATCCCCACCCATCATAGTGGGTGCCATAGGCTATTGCTGCCTATTTTATCTTTACAGTGCAACCCTTGTTATTTCAATTCCTGATTCAACCCTGTTTATTAAAATAGATTAAAGTTGCCCCAGCTCTCTTAGATGAAATCTATCCTGCTCAACAGGAGTGGGAAAGAACACGAACAAAAAGTCCTATGCAAATTTTAGTTGTGTCAACAGTACATTTGGATAAGAGTAATTGTTTCAAATTGGGCAACACCTACTCATCCAATCTACAGAGAAAGCTACTATTTCTACTAGGTGACCAATCCTATTTCCACTTGAGGTAATCTTAAAAAAAACAGCAGGCTTATCTGTTGATAGGCCATCTAGGATCATGTTAATGATGAAAAAAGTGTTTTAATCAACTCAGCTTCATCCTTGGGGAACAGCAATTTCTTAAAAACTTTCAAGATATATTTACTGATACTGGAGAAGTGGTCTAAACTTCAAGCAATGCTTTTTCACCTTTTAAATACAGAGCAGATGCAATTGCTTAATATTAAAAGATTCATGTGCTGAAAATGGAGTTGTGTATGCGAGGATAGAAATTGAACAGCACTAATTTGTCCTTGAGAAATCCACACAACCTCCATTTTCTTCATAGAGGCAAAATACTTGTACAGGCACACTGAACTTCCAAGTAAACATTTAAAAGTGGGCCAAGTCAAACTCTGGCCTTTTTTCATCCTACCCATAACAAACCCCACCTGCTCCCCCACACACTGCACGGCTCAACAGCTGATGCATCACAAAGGGGTGCGGTCACCCCCGGGTATCAGAGATTGACCACTTTACATGTCAACTCTACCCCAGCCCACCCCTGGAAATGAAGATGCCAACAGTGCAGCTCACAGATGTGCCACAGCTCTGGCTGCTGCTGGCTTCAGTATTAGACAAGTAACACATGAGCCTGGAATGAATCTCTTGAATAATTATCTCACAGGAACGGAGAGATTTGCATAAGGAAATACAGTTTCCAAAATTTGATAAGTGAACGATTTACCACACCAGCTTCAAAGTTCTACCTTTGAAGGTGAAGTTTCCCCCTTCACTTTGACTAACACCTTAGAATTGTTCAATACCAGATTTTAATTCAATTTCAAGTGAAGGAGGGCATTTCTCCCTTGTTTTGTGATTCATACCATTCATTCAGATTTGTGTGATCTAAAAGAGTATTTCAATGCAGGAAATGTACACAAATCTTATTCTTTTCTCTGCACATAAAACCCTTTTAAGCTATAAACATTTATATTAACTATTACAGTATCTATGAAGTTAATGACTAAATGCATTAACTATAAAAGAAATTGTTACATTAAAAACCTGACAACAGTTTAGTCTTACAGGTGTTTTTGTTTGTTGCTTTGTTTGGCGGGGTTTTGCCCATTTTTAAAAACCATTTGTATTCAGGAACTACTGGAGGGTTTTGGTTTTTTTCTGCTAGGAACTGAGACTTCAAATATAGTTAAATGTCTACATGTGAAAGTCTTCTCCAAGCAGCTCTGAGACGTAACGCTTGTAAAGACTGTGCTGCTTATTTGTGAGCATAATTTATGCCCTGCTTGAAAAGCTGTCTTGTAGTCTCTGCTTCCAGAAACAGAAATCTATTTAGACTTTCCTTCCTCTTTAATCTTCCTTTCTTTACTTAACTTTTGGTAAATCAAAAGAACAGGAAGTTTTAATATGAAAGGATCCTTCTATACCTTTAACCATAAATAGCGTCTTGCATGAAAAAAAGCCAGAGAGAACATTTACACTGTGCTTATTTGAAGATATATGTGGATATTAAGTCCTAACACAGTAACTAAACAAATCCTTTTTCCTTCTCTTCAATATAATCAATCCTACTCTCCATATTGTCTCCCTCCCGCTCCACTTTGCCGTAACAGATAGCTTGAGCTATTGGTATTTTATCATTTGCACACAAAATCTCAATTCAGAGTCTGAAGCACTGCTTAGGCATTATACAAACAGCACTCTCCTGCTGCAGATTTTGAAGTTTATATTTTAAGATGATGCCATATTCAAATTACTGAGACGAAAGCACATGATTTTACTTTACTAAAGCCAGTAAGCCTCTAGCACAGCAGGAGCCTTCAGGCACAAGTGCCTGATGAACACACAGTACAGTGGCAATTCCATGAGCCAGTATCACAGAAACTCTCACTTATCATTCACCATGCCTCTCTCCCAGTCTGTCTCTGACAGAAGCCCCCAGCAAACACTCAGGAAAAAAAAAAGGCAAGGGCATAGGGTATATATAAAGTAATCCTTTCCCTGGTATGTCCAACCAGTTTTCAACAGTCAGGGCCTTTAGCTGACATTCACAGAGCACATATTCTGTCACAGTTAAGTGTGAGCAGTTTGATACTCACAACACTGAAGGAATACCAGTGACTCTTGTTTGCCTACAGTTCATGTCATCCGTCAAACAAATTTTAAAAGTCCTCTTACAGTGTCACAGCAGTCTGAATAATTTCTCAGGCTTACCAAGCAAACAGTAGTTTCTGGATGGACACCTATCTGCCAGATCCCCTTTGAGATCCTTGCTGATGCAAGGAAAAAATGTTTCCTGCTATAGCGTTCTTTCTGCTCCTCTTGTAATGAACTGCCATCCGTCTTCCCCTTGCCTCCCCTTTCCCACTCTGCGTGAGCTTTCCTGCTTGTGACATGCTTCATGAAGCTTTAATGAGCTTTTAGTCCTTTGGCAACTCCTTCCTCCAAGTTTCACTGAGCAAGCCCTGGGTAACCTGGCCTGACCTTACAGCTGAACTGAGGCTGGACTGGATGACATTCTGGGGTCCCTTCAACCTCAGCCACCCTATGGGCCTGTGCCCTCGCATGGCACAAGGCTGGTGCGGAGGGGAAGCCTGGCAGAGTGTGAAATGCCTTCGACCAGGTGAGTGGGGAGGCTGCAGCGAGAAGTGACGCTGCATCCGAGCATGTGCTCCCACTTTGCTGGAGCCTGGCAGCTGGGGCTCGGGAGACAGCCCACGGTGCCATGTCTCAGGCAGGATTCCTCTCTCAGCTAACTCATCCATGGCAGCCGAGGCGTGTTTTCCAGGCTGTAATCCACTCCTGGCTGCAGCACAGAGAGCCGCCCTCGGCCTAAGTGCACCCTGGCAGGCAGGCTCAGGGCTCACCACCGGTGTGAACAGTGCCCCGAGGCGGCACAGCAGCACCCTGAGGAGGGATTGCTTTGCCTCCGTTCTCCTCACCTCCTGCACCAGCCGGAACAGCCGCCCTTGAAACCACCCTTGTAACCACCTTTCCTCAGCAGCTGAAGTTTGAATTGCCAGAGGTTCTCAGCCAGCAAGGGCTATGTCCGTCTGCCAAAAATACAACCTCTTTTATTGCCCTAACGAGCGAAATTAAAACATCAACAGCTTTAGAACACAGATCTCCGTGAACAAAGTATTAGCTTCCAGCCAGGACTGCCAGACATTTGGGATTGCCCTGCCCATGAATGAACGCTCGTTGGGAAGCACAAACCCCAGAGAGGCGCGCAGGGAGCTCTGAGGCCGCCGGTCCTGCTGCGCTGGGAGCTGCTGCCGGAGAACACCGCGCCTCCTGCACAGATCCACTGGTGCCACCTCACCTCTCCCGGAGCTGTGACAGAACACGGCCTGCCATCACAAATTTAGGATCAGCACTAATTCGCCCCAGGGACTTTCAGCAAGTCATTTAACCCCAGCATCTCGATTTAACTCATCTGAGAAGTGGCCATGGCACTACTGCTGAATTTCTGTGTGCTGGCATTTAGAAATCATTTAACAGCTTCAGGCTGAAGTTCTGGGCGCACAGAGCAGCACGTTTAGGCATTGCCACCTATAGTACAGGAAAATTAATCTTCTTCCTAGCCTTAGCTTTGACCTTTCAACACAACGAAAGCAGCTGCATTTCATTCAACAATTATGAGCATCTCATTCAATTTGAACACTGATAGAGAACATAAATTCTGTGTGCTAAGTAAAACCCACTGTGAAACAGCTCTGTTTGGTGGCAGGGTGGCTCACCCTCACAGTGAGTTAGTTACTAATGCAGGTTTTTCATCAGATCTTTCTCTGGGAGGTTAAAGCATCCTTGGTGTAATCTCCCATTTTTTTTTTTTTTCAGTGAGTGGGACACACTGAGGTGCCTTAAATCCACATGAGAAATAAGCTTTTGTTTTTTCAAGTACTGCAAGGAAAATCTTTTAGGCTTTTGCAACCAATAGGAGACAATATAAATGGAAACCTAATGAAAAACTATTGGACATAGTGAGACAAAGACTAGGAACAAGACTTGGAAACTAAAAAAAAATTCAGGCAAAAGTACTATCAGACAGTGAAATACACAGTAAGAACCCCCAAAAGTTCACTGTTGCTAGTGTTCATGAGACAAATGGATTTTAAAAATACATGGTTAAAGTGGGTTTTTCCTATTTAAGCCAGTAATTAGAGTGGTGGTGTAGATGTATGAGAGGCTCACCATTGTGAAAAACGGGTTAATCTTTACTAAAAAGAAACTTTTAATTAATCAAAAAAAGCAAAAAAAAAACCCACCCCAAAATAAACAAAAAATGACTTGGAGGTTTGGGGGAAACTAAGTTAAAGGTGAACTCAGTATCTCTACAAATACCCAATTAACTTGAATATTTTGGCTTTCTGATACTCCTTCCACATCCTCATTTCTCTGCTTGGTTTGACATGAAAAAAATCAGGTCATGGCAACCCTGGAAGACAAAAGTAACTAGAAAACTAATGAAATCATGGCATCTTCATAATGAGGAGTAAAAGTTGAACAACAGGAAGAGACTTTTGGTTAAACTGTATCAGTTTTGCATCTTTAAAAATAAACCTATTTAACGTCAATGACTATTTAACATTTAGAAAGACAACTGCATCTGTTCAAAGTTCAGCACTGGGACTTTAAAAATTTGTTTATCCATTTGAATTCTTGAAACAGCAGGGAGTCATTAGTGTATATTTAATTTGTCAGATGAGGGAAGAAAAGATGAAACAAACATTCTCTGAAACTACAGTATTCTCCTAAAATCTGAGGAAGTATCCAGAGATACATTCCCTGACAAGAGAACAGATGAAGTGCTACAGGGGAACACATCAAATGAAAAAGTGGAGAAAAAGAAGATACAATTTGAAAAAAAAGTTTCTGCTAGGTCACCTTTGCAGGGAATTTTAAACTCAGTGAAAGACTCTAGAAGGACAAAATTACCTTTTTAATTTAAAAGTTTCTCTTCACAGCATTTGCAGAGCTGCTCAAAAATTTTCCAATCTGAATTTTCTCATTAAATTATTGCAAAGCTCTGAACAAAGATTAAAAATTGGTACTCACATCTGAATAAGCAACCATCATCCTTATTGCTACAAGTTCTACTGTGGAGCCAGACAGAATAGAATTAAATTGTCTTATTTCTGTTCTTTCCTCTAAAGTCTTCCAGTACCACATTTTTATTGCCTTTTAGCGAATACATTTTCACAAACATGAAACAATTTATGTTCTCTTTTATTTGACAATTTCTTGAAGTTGGGGGGGAAGGGGAAATTTACCTTTTCAATGGAGAAGGAGACAGTACACGTGGGATGGGATTAGACAGTGTAATTTCCACCTGCACTTATATTCTAATGGCAGATTATAGCATCTGGCATCACACTTCTGCTTCTCATCTGTCTGCTGGTTTTCTGAGCTAAACAGACCAAGGTTTAAACCCTTTTCTTCCCCCACCAATCCTGAAACAAAGTTCCTCACTTATGATCCCTTCTTTGAAGAACTAAAGCAATTAGAGGGAAGCACGTTTCAGGTTCGTTCTCTCTAGAAATCTTCAGTATGACCAGGGAATTTACCAGAACTTTAGATGGGATGAGCTTGAAATATCTTCCTCAACATATACAGCTGTTAACACCACCAATTAAAGTGTCCTGGGAAATGACAGGAGAAGCCAAGTATTCAGCTATAAAATTCCATTTCAACAAAAGTCTACAATGTCACTGAAGAGAAAAAGATCTCCTTTCAGCTTTCACAAGAGAAATCTTGATTACACAAACTCCAAACCCATTTTTATTTAATCTTTCATTGTTGCTGTGGGCAGCAACAGCAACAGTTTTTAAAAGTAACCCTCAGGTTTTTAAAAAATTCATGGTTGGCAGTAGTGGTCCATCTCCCTTGACTCCCAAAAGACAAAGAATCCCACTCTCTGATTTCTAATAATTAGGTCAGGAATTCAGCAGGAATTCACAGACAGGCTGAGCAGACATTACTTAGATAATTAGTGAAGAAATTTCAAGTGATGAGGGTCTCGAAATAAAGTCCATATAAAATAAACCCATGACAATTTAAAACCCCACCCCATGCTACAGGCAAAAAAGTATGCAGTTAACTAAGACTCTAGGTTTAATTTTGATTTCTAACTTTTTGTAAAACTTATAATTATAGTCAGAATAAGGGATATTCAGTAAGAACAGCTACCTATATCCAGCACCTTCATGGGTGCTTTTAAAAAAATCTTTTGTAATTTGGCACACTGGATAAAAAATTTTGTGACAGAGAATTACAGCACAAATTAGGCTGAAAGGAATGTGGCTGGGGAGGTCATGCAGTCTGTGCTCCTGCACAAAGCAGCTTGGGTTCATCCAGCTTAGTTTTGAGTATTTCCAAGCATAAAGATTCTGCAACTCACTGGGGCAAACTGTTCCAATACCTGACCATTCTTACAGTAAAGGGGGAAAAAATTAATATAGGTGACTAGAATTTGCCATGTTCCAACTTGCACCCGTTGCAACTCCCAAAAGAACCTGGCTCCATCTTATCACATAATTGCAGTCTTTGCCATCTAAATTTAATACCATGTCTACTGCTTAAATACAGCCATCTTTATGTTACCTTGAAATGAAATTCATGTGAGAAAGCAGAGCTACAGAATAATCTCTTCTCCATGCTCACAGTGTACAGGAGTACTTGTCAGAGGACAATCAGCTACAGGTATAATTTGCAGCACAGAAGCTTTAGAAGGCATGTTAAGAAAAATGCTTTTTAATTATAAGGTCTATGAAATTGGTAGAACAGTTGTCTGGTGAGGTTGCAGAGATCTTAAGAGATCTCCCTCCCTGGAGCTCTTTGAGAACGAGTCAGACAAACTTTTATCAGGTATGACATAGATACAGAGATCTCACCTTGGGGCACAGGAGCAGACTTGATAATCTTTGCTGTGCTTTCTGCCCCTGAGTTTTCTATGAAGGTTGAGACTGTCTCAAGTTAAGTCAGGCTTGAGCTATGGGCCAAATGATAGAGTATTTGATGCTACTGAAATACTAAAATCTAAATTATGCATTTAGTATATCAAATTTGCACTTACTTTTTGGAACTTTTTGGTTTGCCTGACAGAACCCTACATAGTGGTTCCTGTGCTGAGATGCTTCAGAATTCCTTCCTGATGGGTTATGGAAGAATGTGCTATTTCCTCAATGCCTGCTGCTACAGGAAGGGTATCTGAGGACCATGAACACACACTTCTGCAGGGAGCACTGCTGCAATATTCCCTTTGAAATCAAAGTCCCTGTGGCCCTAAAAGGGAGGTTAATGATATACTAACATGTACTGGACACTATGTAATGCAGATATTTAGTACACTAAATATGACATTCAAGAACTGTTTACATCCACACAACCATCTGTTCAACAATCACGTCGCTCAAATGGAGCATTTACTCAGAAAGGACACCCCTTATAGCCCTAATCCAAAGAAACAGAAGCAAAATAACATCTGTAAATAAATACTGGGAGGGGGTGGTGTTTTTTCTGCAATCAGTTAACAGACACAGCAAATACATTTCAGTAATATTTTCTTGAAAGCAATCAAGCGAGGATTGATAAAGTCCCCCTGGTGCACAGAAAAATTATGCTTAGTATTTTCAAAAGGTGCATATTAAACTATCTTTTCCTCCCTTTATGAGCTAAATATTTCATGGTAGGGAAAAAATAATGGGGGTAAAGTGCAGAAGTGGTGTCTAGAGTGCTCAGAAGAGTCAAAGAGCTACCATAGCTCGGCACAGCTCCCAGCTCCACTCACCCAGTCAGTTATAATTTAGACATTCAACCTTTGCTACTAAATCAGAGACTTACAGCTCCTCTGCTGTTTCGCCCCAGGCCTCCTGCTAAGATGGCCAATGAATATAAAAAATCACAGCATGGAAGTCCATCAGAAATTGGATGGCTCATTAACTTGGTGACAGCTAACACAGACACAACACGGTTTCACTTTTAGTCACCATCCACCTGAAATGCTGAGGTAGAAGCACAGCTCAGACACATGGGCATACTTGAAAACCTGCCAAAAACTGCTCCATGTCTAGATTCACACATTCTTCACAAAGTACACTTTCTGTAACAACATTCTTTTGGTCAGCCCATAGTAACCTCGATGACTGGATGAAAAAAACCTGAAGCATCTTTTAGTAACACGGCTGGAATAGACTCTTAAGATTTTCCCAAGACCACAATTAAGACAGTCTTGGTTCTCTCCAACTGCTCTGCTGCTGCCTGGTGATTTTTGCAGAAGACAGTTTATTTTGACCAATGTGGTGTTACCAAATTTCAAGTGTGTACTGGAAAGAGCAGTGAGAGGAAAAACCAGAAAATATTTTCCTCAGAAAACTGGGGTGGGAGGGAGCAACAGAAAACAAGTACTTTCTCCACCTCCTCAGAATAAGTTTTTACTATCTAGTTGCAATTTCAGAGCACACAAGATAAAAAATTAGACTACTAAAAGTACTCACTACCATGCATATGAAGATGTTCAAGTGTATCAAGTTTCTGATCAGTTTAAAAGGAAAGTAAGTTAGACAGGAAGTTCTCAATACAGCTGAAGAGCCAGCACATTCTACTAATATGAAAACCACACCTTCTTCCTAAGGCCTATACAAACACCAGGTATTATTTCAAAGAGAATACCATGGTTTTAGTCTTCTAAACATAAGTGTAAAACAATATAATTAAATAAAAAGTTACAGCAAGACAAAGAAGAGATCAGATACAGTGGAACAAAACCTTACAGCACTAATTCTGGCACCATTTTTTAGCACAGCATTATAAAACCACAAATTCTGAGTAAAAGACTTTACTGAAACAAATTTAGATTTAGCGGGGAAGATTCTGAATTGTGGCTTTTTGTAAATTAAAAAAAATAATGATATTTAGTTTTTGGCAAGTAAGAAATACTCTTAGGTAACCTGAACTTGCTATGCTTGCTTTGCTCCACCTACACATCCTGCTTTTTCCTTGAGACCTAGCCCTATTCACACTTCCTTCTAAACAATTCCTTGTCTTGTGCACGTATGCTAAATGCTTCTCTCTCCTTACTCCAAACCCTCCTCCAAAGGAAAATCTGTTTTGGAATTTTTCACTGATCCGACACACAAAAATGAGATTTTTTTAAAACCAAGAAAATTTTCTTCTACTGTAGTAGATATAATCTTCTCTGGTTTACCAGAAGCCTTTCTGCCTGTATTCCAAGGCATAAAAGCAATGATTTATGGAAGGTGCGCAGTGGCATTTTCCAGGAGCTCTGAACTGACAGACCTGGCTTGAATCCACAGGGCTTCTGAACAAAAGTTGTTTTCCCCCTTGCTGTAGACAAACCACAGCCAAAATGGAATTGTTATTGAGCAAATAACCCTGCTAGGGGTCTTTGTAGAGGCAACTGCAATGTCTCCAACTTGGGTGAAACAAAACCAAATGGTGCCTGGATACTGAGGATGCAACTACACAGGGATTGGGGGCCCTACAGAAGATGAGCATTTCCTTCTCCATACACCATCAGCAATAAACACAACATGGGACAGAAATCTCAGATTCAGTGTGTTAAGAAGCCTACAGATAAATCTGGCAGACCAGCCAAGCCCCTTTTGGGGAAGCAGCCACCATATTATCTGCACTGAACTAAAACAATTTAGAAAAGGAACAAAAATTCAAGCAAAATTGCTTAGTGACTGGGTCACTGGAACAGCTCTGTGAAGGGCAAGATGAGACAGCAGCAAAGACAGCTGTTATCATCTGTCCTGTACATAATTATTTATGATGATGGCTCAAGTGGCCACCTAAGAACAGAGACCAGACAGGGGTAAGGGAATAAAGGTAGGTATTTATTTTAAGGGCCTTCAAAGGTACACCCTGAAGAGGCAGAGGCCACTGCCAAAATGGACCCTGAGATGGGTGACAGATCATGGGTTCTTCACACTTTTATAGGTTTGGTGCATTTGCATATCAGGGTTAATTCTCCAATTAATGATGCCATTTCCCCAAGCTTGTCCCCCCCTTTAGAAGCTTTTGGTTTACACTTTTTGGGCCTAGGATGGTCTGGGTGTCCTTGAAGAGCAGGCCCGGAGAGGCTTTGTTATGTCTACCTAGCATGAGAGAGCAGAAGTGAGCAGGCTACAAGAAACTTCAGAGTTACACACCAGGCACTACAGGATTTAATAAATATAAAAGTTAAAACCTAAGGCATCAATGATATCTGGCTAAATCTAAGCACAACTTTAGAGGTGTGCCTAGTGGCCCAGGAGAAAGCCCTGATCACAGAGGAACATGTCCTTTTCTTGCAGTCACAGGACAAGACAAGCATGATTAACACAGGTAACTGGTGAGGAGCAGCTGATGTATGGATGAATTTCAGCAGAAAGATTTTACAGTGCTTTGGCTGGCAACCAGCAGACCTTCAGGAAAAGACTTGCTGTTTAGATAATTGTAAGCTACACAAAAATAGCGCTTCAGAGGAATGCCTCAAAACATAGTTCGATAAAAATATTTGTTTTCTTCTTCACTGGCTAACTGCATGTGGAATTAGCACTGAAGACCCACTTCTTTTGTGTAAGTAAATACATGAATTTTATTTTAAGAATGTGAAGCACAGTTTTCCCGTCTTCAGCATGTGTATTAGAACTCTGGCATAGCAGACCCTAACCCAGAATATGGCAATCAGGTGCCACATCACAGTGCAGGAATGCATCCAGCATCAGAACTCTAACAAACAGTCACAAGCAGAGGTGGCAGGTTTTACGTAAAATAAATAATTATTAGTCAATACAAATCTTACCTTCAAAAGTGCAGGCAGAGTTGTGCTTTCCTTTTGGCTGCTCTTTAAATTTATGGCTTCGTTCCCTTTGTTTTCAGAACTGAAAAACAAAAATGTTTTGCAACACTGAGTACTTGCATTATTCAAATCCACTCAAGAGCCAACACATTCAACTTACACACAGGAGAGCTCTAACTTAGAAGAACAGAAAAACATATTTTCCAAACCGTAGTACATACTCTGCACATGTTGAAACTGAAAAAGCCAAGCCCCAAAAAGCTGAAGACAAAACCAAAATTAGTTTCACCTCATACAGAGGCTTTCGAACTCAAGCATTCAGAAACAGCACACAGAATTTCAGCTCCTCCAGCTAAAAAATAACAAGATTTCCATGCCTGTGTATTATTTTTCAACCATAGTTGAACAATGATCAACCACAGCAGCATTCATTGCCACAGGACCCCCTGGCAGCTACAAGGTACACCCCATTCTGAGGGCTGTGAGCAAGTGGAACACAGTCCTGGCAGGTGGAATCCCAAATCACAGCCACCACATTGAACAGTTCTTCACTGAACATGCCTAATGGGCTATGCAAATGCAGAAGGAATTTTAGAAAGGGGACAACAGGTACATGTGTATTACCAAGGCAATGCCTGTTGTTCCATTTTCAAAGCCAGAAGTCCAAAATCACGTGTGTCCTCACCAGAAATTCACCAAATCCATTCAAATTTGTTTGTGAGGTCATCTTTTGAATGAAGGGAACCCACTCCCTGCCCTCAACTTCAATTCTTAAAACAATCCTTAATCACAATCCAGCAGATGACATTTTAATAAAAACCTTTATGCTACAAGCAACTTAAAAGCAAAATCATTATCAAAGAAAACATCAGGTGATATTAATGACAGGCATCAGTTCCTGCACTGTGTACCATAACATGAAGAAAAATAACTTTGATGAAGAAGGGTATTCAAAGTGATTATAAATTAATTCAAATACTCATATATTAGTACAATCTTAAACATTTAACTTTGCTATTGACAAATGCACAAGCCCTTATTTCTGAACTCACGCAAAGAGATGAACTGAAAGCTTTTTAAATAAAAAACACCAATTATTTGCAGATTAGTGAAATTCTGCAAGGATTTGGAGAAGGAATTTAGGTGCTGCTGTACTCCTACTGCTCCTGACTGTAAACCACAGGTAAGCACATCTCAGCACAATTCCCAAAATGAAAGGTTTTCTTCCTATTGTGGATTAGGCATCTGCATTCAATACATACTGATATACACACAAAATACAAAAGCCACACTGACTAAATATAAATTTCCTTCTCAGCTGCTCAGAGACAGCATTCTCTGAATAAAAATGAGATTAGAACTCTCCTGCTATTAAGTTTTTCAAGATCTTTCACATTTTTCCACATGCATCAGAAGAAAAGCTTCTTCCTCCCGTTTACAGATCATCTCCAAGTCGAAAACCATGTACTTTCACATCACCTTAGGTAATCCTTCATAATGCATTCATAAACACCAGGATGCTTTTTCAGGGAGAGCATCAGACAAAGTCTTGGCTGTTCTTTGCCTCCCTGGAACACAGAGCAGATGAATTCATATTCTAACCTAATAATTTCTTCTGCTGCTAATGTGTTTCATGAAGGAGATGTCACAATCACTCTGGGCAGTCTGGCCCACTAATAAAAGTGTTTCTCTGCACACACAAACCTCTTTTCTGCCTCCTACTTTTTGTTTTGTGGTTGGTTAAAAAAACAAAAACCAAAAACCAAAACACTCTTCTCAGATCTTCATGGCTTTTCCGGATGTTGATACATTTGACATGAACAAGAATTCCCTGGACTTAAGAGTGGAATACTGAGGTTGATCTCTACCAGACATTCTTCCTGAGTTCAGGGTATCACTCTTCATGGAACTGGCCTGCAGACCACAAATGAGATCCTTGCTTTCATTAATTATTGCCAGCACACATTACCAGTGCTGAATTATTCCATCACTTTGTTTTGCTCCTGTTCTTCCCTTTACATCATGTATTTTTTCCCCAAAAACATTTTTCATTTTCCTACTTCTTGTTTATATTTGAAATACATGCCTGTATTACTTTCTTCTAGCTAGCCATATAAATTCCATAGCATACATACCAAAACTGAAAGAATGTGATTCAGCAGATAAGCATCTTAAAATCAACAAGTAAAAAAAAATTTTTAAAAAGGATCAAAACTTTACTTTCCAACATAAAATAACCCTAACCATGGAAGCATTTCCCCACACCCTTTCATGGTTTATATTCTAGCGTTTCTACATTCCTTAACCTTTTGCTTTAGGGTGTAGTTCCTCAAACATGCTGACTTTGTCAGCAGAACCAGCTGTAGAAATCTCCACTCCTTCCTCCTCAACCTCAGCTATCTCTACACCCTTAACTCAGCCAAGAAGGACTCTCAGTAAGGCAACATTTTTAGATAAAACCAAGGTGGGGGCAGAGGTTTCCATAAGGATAAACCCAGCCTGTGATCCAGTTTACAGTGCAGTGATTTCTAAAAGCACAAACGAGGGGGCAACAAATGTCATTTAAAAGCAGGAACAAGAAGGACAAACCACTGACCCTCACATCACCACAAAGGCTGCTTGGTGTGAACCTCTTCTCTTAGCCAGGGCCCAGTTTTAAAAGGATCTCTGAAACCAAATGGTTTGAGTTTTACAGCACAAAAAGCTGTAAGTCTACAGCACAAAATGCTTCTTTGCTGCACACAGGGCTCATGGGTTGTTTAGGATAAAATGGCTTTGTTTCTCTCAAACAGTCAAGGTTACCTTCTGCAGCCTAAACACCACAGCCACAGGGGCTGGTCCACACTCAGTGCCTGGGACTGGAGAACAGGCTGGCTACTGTTCATCCAATCCACATAATCCAGTTTATCAATCCCCTACAGACTCCCAACTGATTTTAGGGCTTTCCCTCTTCTTGTCATTGCATCCATGACATCACTGGGAACTAGGGCTACATCTGTATTTATGAAGGTTGGCTCCACAGAGTTTGAAGCTTTGCCAGAGCAGTGCCTTTCTGCAGCACTTTGCTATCTCCAGTTCAGCACATCAAGTTAGGCTTGTACTTAACCACCCACAGGTAAGTCAGCCACCTCTCAGGAGAGCATTGTGTACTGGTCCAGTTAGGAAGATGAATTAATCTTCAACTCTGTGCTTCACAAACTTCTGGTGTTAAATTATACACCCAGAAATAGGGCCCACTAACCCAAGTTTTGAATTGACTTGCCTTTGCTTTGAGGAAGTAAAAGAGCAAAGCATGATCTTAGGAAGACAGAAAACACCTCTGCCATCCCAACTTGCTTCCAAGGGCTTCTTACCTATCCAGGCAGTTATTTGCAAATTGTCACCACCACTTGTTTACATATTTAGACAGATATTACTCCCATTTTATAGATTTAAAGAAGAGAGGAAAAAAAGGCATGGAAATACTAAACAACACTCAGAGTAATAAAGACGCTGTCACAATTCTAGAAACCCAAGCCTCTCAGATATGTAATCTACTGCCCTTCTGTTGCTATTTCTGCTATTTTCTACATTGCTTTTTCTCTTGCATGTTAGTGCATCCATCAGAGATGGATTAATCTTTAGCGAAGGTTTAGAGGAAGGTTAGAGGGATTTCTTCTCCTCAGCTGTCTTGCTGCTCTTTCTACTGTCTTGCCAGCATGCCTAAACTGATTAGCATCACTCTTATTCTTTAAATAATCAAGATTAAACTTAAGTTACAGAATGGTATCTTCTGAATAAACCTTTCTTTGTGCCATTTTCTATTGCTTTTTGTTCGTCTGCTGCTGCCTCTCTTTTGACCTTTCTGTAATACTTGGACAGGTGGTGTCTGAACCAGAAGAAGGTTTGTGGTCCAAGTTTTTAACCACTACACTTTGGAAGGAGAGGTCAGAGATTCTTATGAGAGAGACATGTTCACATTCTGCATTGCTGCTCATACAAAAAGAGATTACATGAGGGATTACAGTCAAGGAAAAAAAAAAAAAGGCAATTTAATGGAGCATATTTAAGTACATGGCTTTCAAGGTCTTTTGCAACTGCCTCTAAAAACAGAACTTGACAATTACAAACAATCACATCTTCAAAAGGCCCTCTCAGCAGCTCTGTATGGTGTGAGAAGTCTGCTTCCTCCATCCTTGTCCTTCATAACAATCCCTCAGAACTTGCAAATTAAAAGCCCATCCCCTTCTTCCTTTATTAATCCACCCCACCCATGTTATGCACGCAGCAGATTGTGAATGTGTTGTGACAGATTAAAAAAAACAAGCCACAGGAAACATACAAGTAATAAAGCACAAACACACAAGTTTGGATGAGACTGACCACACGCAGAGTTCTTCAAACTGAAAGTAATTGCTGTGACATTTTGGGTTCCTTTTATGGGGACAAGGCACGGACTGCCTGTTGCTGTTTGGGAAGAGGGAAATTAATGGGCACTCCCTTAAGGAAATGGGGACAGCTGACTAAAGCTGACCTTCAGTCCAGCAGTACCACAGCACTTGAGGATGATGACCCTCCCAACTTCTACCATGGTTTTGAATCAAATCTCTTCGAATGCAGCAGCTCCAGCATTTTGCCATTTTCTCTCTTAGGGACAGATGACTCCCTGAGTAGCCAAACCCTCCCTGCTACCACATAAGGCTGACATTGTTTGTTTCTAACTGGTCTTCTCCTCAGATTACCTCAGAAACCATTTAATGTGATGACTTGTAATGGTAGGAGAATAAGCAACTTCAAAGATGCTCCAGGGTGCCAAGAGGCAAAAAGCATCTACATCTGGCTTTAGTGGCATAATGGCAACAAACTCAGCCTGACCTATCCACACAGCCATCTATCCAGGTTCCATGACAACACTTGGGACACCTCCTTCCCATTATTTTTTAAAGTTTTCCTGAAGATGTGTTTTTGGGATCACTGACATAATTCACTCTTAACCTCACAGAGATAGGTTAATGTGTTTTTTAGGTTTTCTTTCTTTATTTCAGCATTCTGGGCTGTAATGCCAGCTTCTGACCCCTTTCTCTCTGAACAAACCCAACACCCTCTCTGGGAAATACACCTCATGTGGTTTTGATGTCAACACTTCTTTCCAATTTTACTTTGTGCCCACAGTTACACATTCAGTGCTGACCTTCCAGAAAGATATTTCAATGGAGAAACAGAGAGATTGTTAACAAGGATTTCATCACCTAGTACTTTAAAATCCCTTTGTGCAAGAGCCTCCCTGAAGAATGTAAATGAGTGGAAATCCACAAGTCTAATAACACCATCAAATATAGATGTGCAATACCCCCATGAAGTTTCAGCACATTACTGGGATACTCACACCATATTCACAGACCAGCAGTAGTAACAAAAGTTTTATTATAAAACTGCAAAGAGCCATAGGTTGCTCAGTATTGGCTTCTTCTTTGTCCCAGTTTCCAAGTGGCAATTAAAAAGATGACTGCTAAAAATTCAGACTTTTTAATTAATATTTTATATATATGTAGCAGTTAGCCTGCTTGCCATACAGACCCTTATGATTATGGCAGCTGGCCTCTTGCATAATCTATATTATGAAATTTCACCAAAGAAGACCTGTGTCAAGCCTTTAACACATGACAAGAAGTTATGAGCTTTGGTTGAAAAACAACAAACTCTGGAAAATCGACCATATTTGCAAACAGTAGTTTTCTAAGTAAATTACTACCAAATTCACTACTTATTTGGCTTACTATTCTAACTTGTCAAGCCTCATCTCTAAATCAATCTACATCTATGTAGGACAGATTATAAAAGTCATGGGTTCAAACAACCTCTGGAAGTCACAGGTCTACTATAACATAAAGCACTTAACTCTGATTTCTCTTCCAGTTATATTCCTTGAGGCAGAGTCATTCCTCAGACTTTGTCATTTCAAAACTTAATGCCACTGAGCTATTTCATTTTATTCTCAGGGAGGTTTTCCAGACATCAAATTGCTCTAGAGCTCTTTTCAGAGCCCTTTTTAGTTTGCCAGCATCTTTTTAATGATAAATCATGCACACCAAAACAGGACTCAGTATTCCAGTAACCAAAGAATCCATGGAATCCATGTGTTTTGTTGTTTATATACCCAACAATCATATTTTGTTCTCTGAGCCACCACTCTGGCAGCTCATGTTGGACTGTCAACCATGGCAACTCCGTTTGCTTCCAAAGTCATCTACATGGTGATTTCTATACTTTTCAATGGAATGCTCTGCAAACTTCACATGCTACAGTTTTGTCCTCTTTTAAATTATCTGTGAAGTTATTAAATTGATTCAAAAATACAAACTTTTCATTTTCTTCAAACAGATCAAGTAGAAAATTATTTATTACATCTGTTTTCTTAATAATCCTGTGTACATAGAATTTTAGCCTGCTGCCATTACACTTGCAAATATTTTAAGTGGAGCATCAGTGCCAAGTCTTAAGTATTTAAGGATGGTTTGTCAAGTGAAGCTGTCATCTCATGAACAAAACTGAGCTTCACAATTGCCATCTTTCAGTGATGTTACAATCAATACCATGTTTATTAACTGCTCAGGTCACCTGGGAGACGTAGCAAATCAATTTTCCTATCCTTCAACCCAACTAAATAAAATCGACCTGAAAGGGAAACACATTCCTCTAGACATTAACATCACACTTGTGAAGCCATTTGTGTGCTGTGCAGCCAGGACAACTATCAGAACTGAATCTAAAAAGTCAATTTTTTAAGAGTCAAACTTCTGGCACATACCTAGAGGAATATGAGCAAGGGTACAGTAACCATTTGTTAAATTAACTGAAAGGAAAATATTACTGTAAAGCTCAGGTGACAATGAGATGTGAGGAAATCACTTGAATGCAAAAAAAATTGCCTTGCACATCAACGATGGCTAAAATATGTTAGTATTTAACAGAAAATAAAAATGGTAACATTTTAGCAGACCTCGCCCCCCAATGAACGAAATTAAGTAAAACCACTTTCCTGTTCCCCTCCCCCCCCAAACCACAATGTTGCCCTTTTCTGAAAAGCTCCAAAATGAAAAATTTCAGTGACCCTTTCAGCAAGATTCCCAAGGATAACACACTTCTTGGGCAACCAAACAACAGCAGCAGCAGTGACAAAATCTGCCTTTAGTCTCTGACAAGGCTGTTTGGGCTTGTGTTAAAGAGAGAGGGAGACTTTAGCAGAGAAATTTGAATGTGAAGTTTCTGGCTGCTGCTTCTGTGCCTAAGCTTAGGCCACACACAGAGGGGAGGAGAACTGAAGACATTAAGACAAATGGAAATTATAAAAACAAGTTATTGAGTTTGAAATTAGAGGGTCAAAGGAAAGAAAAGCTGCTATTTCATTTAAAATGAATAAAGAAGGGAAGTGGAGGAAAAGGAAGAGAAAGCAGAGAAAGGTAAGGAAGGAGAAACTGGAGCAAGGAGGAGGAAAAGGCAGGAACTTAGGCAGAAGAAGTGTTACAATTGCTGAAACTTAAGTGTTGAAATAGCACAAAATGTATTATATTCAATTAAACTACCCTCATTTTGAAAGTGGTTTGATTACAGACAGCTATAAGCAATTTAGATTGTTTTAACTAAAACAATTTTTCCTCTCAGACCTGTTTCTGCTGCTGATTTACATACTGTTCTTTGCTTGTGCAGCAAAGCTGGGTCAGCTTCATGTTCTGCAATAGCAGTGCTGTGTTACATGGTTTATGTTAGCTACACAAAGTGTGTTAGTATAAAATGTAGACTGAAATGAACAACTAAAAATACAATGGAAAATAAACACATCAGAAAAATCGCAGATAGACCACATTTTACAGTGAAAGTTTACATTAAAAAAAATTCAAGAACCAAACCATGTCATTACACTGAACGCGTACCTTTAAGTTTAAAGGCTAGAACTAAGTGAAATAAATATGATGACCCTTGCTAAATAACTTAATCCTTTTTACGTGTGAGGGAACTGAATAGCCCTACAAAGGCTGGAGAAAGAAATATAAATGTTTCTGAGCAGAGCTTACTCCAATATTGGGCAGTGTGATTACACCAGATTACATCAAGGTTTTTCTTCTGGCATCTGTCAGGCATAGTAACAGTAACACTGCCGTGGAATCTGCTCCCGATTTGTCTGATTGGTTAGATAGTTCCCAGCATTCTTATATATAGATATATTACTGGTCACTAACACAAAAACTTGGTGTAACATCAGAAACAGATCTACAAACTATTTATTAATCTATCAAATGAATAAAGAATAGATCTGTTTTCAAATGGCATATTTGCAGGGTTGGGGGTCGACAGTGATGCTTACAAAATGGCACGGAAATAGGAGATATCAAAAGAAAAATAATCCAGGGCAGCTTTAAAGCAGCAGCAACTGCTGTCCTGACAAACAGAGCATACCAGAATTTCAAAAAGATGTCATTAAGAAAAAGAACTTGGAAAAAAAACCAGTAAGAGAGACTGGTGTCACCAGTAAAATGCAGCGAGCTCTTCTAGTCAGGCTGGAGGAGAAAACTCTTGGTAGAGGTACAGAGGGCTCCTACTTCAACCCAAGAAAATACTCTCCACAACTCCTATCTTTTACTCACAAAATATACACCAGGAAGGATGCTACAGACACCAAAGTTCCTTCTTTTGTTTTGAAGGTGTGCATTTTCCAGTCCAACCAAAATAAATTTTATGGCTAAATTTGCATCCTGCAACTGATGATTAAAATAAAAAAGTATGTTATCACTTCAATTCTTTCTGCCTTTTCTGTTTGTGTGCTCACAAGAAATAACTTCTTCCCACATTTTTTCCCAACACAACACTGTCCACAGGTGAAGCACAGATCCACAAAGTGTTCTCACACAAAGGCCTCAAGACCTCCAAACTGCTTAAGCAGATATACTGCCCTCTGTAAAATATTTCAGTAACTCAGGAAGCAGCAGAACATTCAGAAAAACAACATCCTATTTCAAAATAAGGCACGTCATGGAATCACAATAACACAACACCAATAGAGAGTAGATTTCATGTCTGAAAACTGACATGAGAAAGTGAAATGAGTAAGGAAACCAACATTTCCCACCTTAAGTCTTGAAAAGCAATACTGCAAAGCCTGTTAGAATAGATTAAAATTATATTAGAAATGAAAACTAATATACCAGAAGAATTGAGTTAAAGCCTAAGCAGCCTAGTGCTGTGCTACTGTCTGCAAGTATAATAGTAGATAGTAACTGAACCGTATGAAATCCAAAAGTCCCTCAGAAATTAAAAGCAGTAGCTGGGTTTCCACCCTTTTAAGAAGTTACAATAATTAGAAATATAACCCCCAGAGTGATATGTTTAGGAATCTTAATTTTTTTCCACCTGGGAGTCTTTTGCTCACTAGAGGAGAAGACCGAGGAGTTTACACCTTGGCAAAACTGCTCCTTAAAACCACAGACTTGTAGTTGTTTTGGAAATATTTTTGCATTAACTTTGGCACTTATGCCAATAACTGGAAAAGGAGACAACGCTGTTAACATTTAAAATAGTGGAAAAAATGTTGCTTTGTTTCTTCCAAAGAGCACTTCTATTACAATTAAGACTCTAGTAACATTTCCTTCAGGAAATGTCTCTCACACACAAGGCCAGCTACTGGCCCTGCTCCTCCTGGTCTCAGTCCCATGAGACATTCAAGTATGTGCCTCATTCTAATCAAGCAAGTAGTCCCACTGGAGTGCACAGAACTATTTACCTGCTTAATTATAGGCAACCACATTGGTACATTGCTGAATCAGGGCCTTTCATACTATTTTGAATTATCCTGCAATGGAAGCCATAATAGATAAATCTAGGAAGCAAAACGTAAGAAACCCCAAATTAACAAATGTACAGGAAATTTTCATAATGCACCTTACTTAGGCAAGTCTAATTTGAATTCTTCTATACAGCTGGAGTATTGCCCTTGCTGGTTCCACAAACCATCATCCCTCATGTACACTCATAAATAAGCCAAATTTTAACAACAACACAAAGAATCCTTCTCTGCCTTCTGAAAGGAAAAGGTTCTTTGTTAGAAAGCAGAGACTGGTTTTTCCAGCAGATAATGGATTTCTTCAAAGATGCCAATGGTATCTGAATCAATCCCAGCCAGGAGGCAGTAATTTCAGAAGAACTAGGTTTGCAATTTATTACTCCCTTTTCCATCAATTTCCAGCAGTCCCTCAAACACACAGTTTTTACCACTACAAAAATACATGTTCTTTGTAAACAGGAACAATGACTGGCAAGCCCCAAAGGAAGAAAAAGACTCTCTAATCTCTCCTAAGGCAGAATAAACAAAGTTCCTCATCTCTGAAAGCTCTCAGTTAGAAACTAATGGATGAATGGAACAACAATCTCAGCCTGAAGAAAAACCCAACAAACAAATCAGCTCCCCAAAACCCTTCTAAAAACCAGATAAAAGGTTGCTTTTCCCTATTTGATATCTCTGGTATACTTCAGCAATGCAGATGAAATATCCTAACAAACCAAACTTGCACTGGTAGTTCTGTGACCAGTCAACAGCACTTGGAGGGAAAAAGAGAAAACTGAAATGAACCTGCTAGACATGCTAAACACTGCATGGAATAACTCATAAAATGCACCCATAGTTTAAAGGACATTTTGATGGTACCTCAGTAAAAAGTGTCACACCTCCCTGAAAAGTCACATTTATTCACAACAGAAGAATTGCTTTGCCACAGAAGCCACATATTTCTGAAAGAATCTGCAGTGGATCGATTGACTTACAGTATAAAAGCTGTATCTTCTTCTAAATGGACTAAAGATACATGTATTAATTAAAAAAAAAAAAAAAAAAAGGACTACTATTAGAATAGTAAAAATGCAAGTGGGTTTTCTACCCTGGAGATTTAGGTTGCTCCAGACAAACACTGTGGTAACCAATAACCAATTGTGTATGATTGAAGATAGCAAATAGTCCAGTAGAGCATAATGACTGTAACTATAGTAACTTCCTTGGATGGAGGTCAATGATAAACACCTGGGAAGAAGAGCACTAAAGCCACTCAAAGCAGCCCCAACTCTGAAGAACACACTTAAGCAGCAGGCAAGCACTGGGTAGGAGATGCTTTCCATTTGGCTACATTTTATGTAAAAGCCAAGCCAACTCTTAAGGCATTTGCTGTGCTTTTTGCTGCCACAAAACTTGCAACTAATCTGCATAGCTTATTTTTTCCACAAGCAAGCAAGCCAGCCTCCAGCGAGTCTCATGCTCATCAGAGCTACAAATTGCTGTAAGGGCAAGTTATTAACATAAGCTCTTTGTCAAATGAGGTTCTCAGAAAAGTCTAAGACACTGATGAACAAACTATGTGATTCCCCCCATCCCCTTTCTCCTATTTTAACCCAGGGTCACAGTAGGCTTGGGTTTTGGCTTTTGTGTTTTTACAGGTAAATCTGAACACAGTCTGGAGCAAGAGTGGGCAAGAGCTCCATCCCCTACCAAGCTGAGGGGCAGCTCTGCAGCTGGGGGAAGGAAAGCTGGCAGCTTCCAGCCACCCACCACTGCCTAATTTGCAGGAGCAGATGGAGAATGACTTTTGGACAGACACAGGCTCATTTCTGCATGCTTTTATAACTTAGGAAAACCTTCATGTTCTGCAGAGACATCAAGTGTGATGCATGTCTCCGGAGGTCAGTATAGGCACACAGAGTGTATGTGATATACTGCTCCCTCTCCTGCCCCCTTTACTTAGCTCTTCTACTCTTTGGAAACCCATCACTAGGCAAAATACCTCCACAGAAAAGTTTTTCTCTACATATACCTCTCAGACTTAGTCTGGCCCCAAGGCACCGATACCCTGAAGGGGAAGCCATGCCGGCGCATACACTTCTCAGAGCCCTTCACAAAAGCTGCATTCCCCACCTCGCCCACGCACTCCACACCTTCACAACAAACACCCAGAGCAGCCTTGGTCCCCGCTCCCCGCACTCGTGCTTTGTTCGGCGATCCACGCTGCCACACGGCCGAGCTCGCTAAATAAACACGGGGAGCAAACCTGCGGCGCTCATCCCAGCCCGGCGCTGGGTAATGTATGCAATTACGCTAATCTGGGAAGAAGGCTGCCAGTGGAAACCAAATACGAGAACGTCAGCATTCCTGACGAACGTGCCACGCTGCAGCCCAGCACAACAAGGAAAAGCTCCTTAACATACCAAATGGGACTCGGGATGGCGAGGGCTTTCGCTGGCCTCCGCTCCAGGAAGGGGGCACGGCCACCACCCTGCAGCGAACCTCGTGAGAGCTCCACAACGAGCCCAAGAGGCCGGAGCCTTTGCGTACCTGCGCGGACCATCCCGGCTTCCCAATAAAGAAAAGGCTCCTGGCTGCAGGAAATGAAACTGTGATTGAGATAAAGATTAGACTGCAGCCCCAAGTTAAGTGCAGTGGGTCTGCCATGAGTGCTACCTACAGATAGGCCATTTGGTGCACAAACCACTCAAGTGGCATCACTCTGCTCCTTACCAAGGTGACCGCTAGGCTTTATTGTTTATCCCAAACTACAGCTGTTGGGAGCTGGCAAGGTGTCATGCGATGAAACCTCTCCTACTGCCTCTCCAGGTCCTCAGCCAGATCCAAACCTTCTCCTTCTCCCATATCTTAACCACCCCCACCAGACAAAATAGCCACGATATTCCAGCAATTGTAAAGATGTGCTTGATTGAGCAGTCTTGCTCCTGATTTCTTTTTCTCAGGAAATAAAAAAAGCAACGTTTTCTGCTTATAAATGACCAGCGCATCCTTGGTGGTGTACTGGCATTGTCAAACGCTTACAGTAAAACAAACCCCCCAAAGTTAAAAATCCTCGTGGTGCATTTACAAGACCATTTAAAATGGTCAGTATAAGACAGCAATGGCTCTTCTATTTCCCATCATTGCTAAGGATATGTAACGCAAGAGCCTAAAGCTTTTCACTGAAAGAACTACTGCGATAGCCCCTGTCTATCTGAATAAACTGTATTTGCTGTCTGTCAGTTTAAACACAAACCTATGCACTATCAGGAATGACTCTGATTAAAATCAACATGTTAAAAGTGAAAAATAAATATTACACCCGAGGAAGTTAAGGCCTAGACAGTTAACACCTTTCCACCACATTCACATTCACTCATTAACTTGGGCCAACAATGAAGCAGCCTGAGAAACTGAAGGAAACTTATCTGTGCTTCTTTCCTACTTACAGACAGAAATCAGTCACCGGTAGAAAAAATAAAAAGGAAAAAAAAAAAAAAAAGGAACAAATACACAAGAAGTTTCCAAAGCTTTTCATCTTGTAAACTCTCCCTGCACTAAAAAAAATATTAAAAACCAAGTTTCCATAAACCACAAATTTTGCATTGAGAATTAAACACATCAGTAATATTTATGTTTCATTAACGTCTGATTTACACCAGCCCAAAAGAAAACTTTCGTGTGAAAACTGAAAAGGAAAAGCAAACAAACAAAGCCCTCAAGCCCCTCAGAGAGCTCAGCGCCGTGCCTTGCTTTCAGTCCCCCAGGAAGGGGCTGCGACCCAGGGCACAGCACGCTGACGGCGGCGGCGGAGAAGCCCCGGGATGGGCTACTCCCAGCAAGCGCAGGTGCCACAGGGACTCCGCTGAGCCTGGCGGGGTCGGGGGGGCTCGCTGCACCTCCCAGGGAGCCCCCACGTCCCACCGCCCCGGCGCCCAGCAGGAGCCGTGCCCGCACGGCTGCCCCAGGACAGCCGGCCCGCTCCGGCCATGGCGGCAGCCGCCAGCCGCGCACCCACCTCGGTCCGAAGCTCCCCCGGCCAAACCGCCGCCCCGCCGCGGTCCCAGGAGCCGCCCCCGGCCCCGGGACGCCCGGGTTCCCTGCGGTGAACGCTCGCTTCCTCTCGCTGCCCCTCCACCCACCAGTGTCGCAAGAGGGCAGGGGCCCCGCTCAGCCCCGCGCCGCCCGCTGCCTCCCGGTGTCCCCCGGCCGCGCAGGTGGCACCGCGCCGCTCCCGTGCCCCGCGTACCTGTTCGTCGCCCCCTCGCCGGGTGGGCTCCTGGAGAAGAAGCGAGAGAAAGTGCTGTGCCAGGAGGGGCCGGCCCGCCGCCGGCTGCCCCCGCCGGACATCCCCGGGACAGGAGGGGACGGGACGGGACGCGAGACGCCGCCAGCAGCCGCCCGGCACCGACTCCTCAGGGCGGCGGGAGGCGTGAGGCGGCGGCGGCGGCGAACGCGTCCCTCCGCCCCGGGGAGGAGCCGCCGCTCCACCGCCCCCGCCCCTGCCCTGCTGCCGGCGGGGCGGGCAGGGAGAGCCGCGCTGGGAGGCGGGGGCTGTCCGGGACGGTGGGGAGCGAGGGGAGGCTGGGGCAGCGGCAGGACGTGGGGGAGCCCCATCCGCGCCCCGGCAGGCAGAGAGGGTCCGGCCGCTGCCGAGCGCCCGGGGCCGCGGGAGGGAAGCGATGGCCGCGGAGGGGGAGGGACTGCCGCACGCTGTCCACCGCCCCCGGTCCGGGAGGGTGGCGCGCTGTGTTTGGTTTGGGTTTTTTTTAAGTTAATGGGTCATAATTAGTGTGAACAAAGAAAAAAGATCAGAGGTAAAAAACAAAACAAAACAAAAACCTCTGAAGAAAAAGAATAGGCAGCCTTGAGAATTTACACTCCTGACTGACTGCAAACGCCAGCGCCAGCCTAGTGCTTTTTAAGTCGGGCCAGCTTTGAGATCTGCACTCGTTTGTCCCTGCAGAGTCAGGAACTGGCTTCGCGCTGTCCCGGGCACAGTCCAGCTGCCACATCTGTGCCTGCTGCCCAGTGCTGTAAACGCTGGCATCGAACAAAGGCAGCAGCGCCTGGGGCTTCACCTCCCATCTCTGGCACTTGAAGGTAAATTCAGACCACTCTTGCTGACGAAAAGTGGCTTGGAGGGAAGGGGTTCTCCTGTCTTTTAAAAAGTTTACTTCCTAGAAAGGAGTTTGGTCTGGTTTGTTTGGGTTTGGGCTTTTTAATACAAAAGCCTTCATTTTTCTCCCTCCAAGAGTTATGCTCACCCTTGACTTAACATCAAACTATACCAACAGATGACCTTCCCATTGCAACAGCACAGTAACAAATACTATCCTTCTTTTATAGATCGAGGTGATGCACACAACCTTAATGATTCACTGAGTGTGAGTTACTGGTAAAATAGTCTAACCCTGGCACTAGGATTTTAAATTTAGAACCACACTTTCTCATCTTTGTGAGCATCTCTGCTGTTCTTTGTGACTGCCTCCACCTTACACCTTTCTATCTACACTTTTTTGCTTTGTGCCATCTCGGAGAACTGTGGAATGGTTCAGGTTCGAAGGGACCTTAGGAAATCACCTGGTCCAACCCCCTGCTCAACTAGGACCACCTGGAGCAGATTGTTCAACCAGAACCACCTGGAGCAGATTGTTCAACCAGGACCACCTGGAGCAGATTGTGTCCTGATGGCTTTTGAATACCTCCAACTCCGGGGTCTCTGGGTAACCTGTGCCAGTAATCTACCAAAAGAGATCACCTCTCTTCTGTAAGGTTTTTTTTCCATATCCAAATCTCTTTCTTAACCACTGTGTCAGAGTTGACAGGCAGATATGAAGCTGGTACTGTCTGTCCATCTGCAGAACAGCAGCAACAAAACAGTCTGAAAAAAACCCTACTCTCTGCTTTTCTGTTCACTTTTTCTTACCTCAGCTATGAACCAATCTTTAAGAAATGTGCAAACAGCTCTGCTTTGTAAAGTCCAAGTCTCATATAGCTTCAATGTGGATTTTAAAAACACAGACACAGCTGGATATTGGACATACACTTAAAATTTTTAACCAGTCAGAATTGGGACTACTTGGTTCTATCACACTTGTAGCTTTCTCATGGAATAGTTACCAGTTAGAAACCTTAGTCAGGGGACCAGCACTTAGGACACAAAGTTCTGTCCAGTTTTCAGTGTCCAGACAAGGAGCAGACAATTCTCTCAGTGATACAGATGCCCCAAGCTTTGCACAAAACCATGAAATGTTTAATTCCAGAACAGTATAGAGGAAAACAAGAAACCACATTTTTAGAGTATCTGCACATAGTTGCCAATTCTCACAGAAATGGCAATCGGGGTTAAAACTGCAAAATATAACAGCAGAGCCCCCAATGGAACATTATAGAGGAGACACTCCTTCTGACATTTAAAATAGAAGTACTTAGGCTCCAAAACCAAATTAGAAAAGTGGCAATTTATTAGGACTGCACAAACAGGCTGCAGGGAGGCTTAGGCTCTCTGACTGTTTATTACTTTAAATTCTTCTTTGCCACATACATCTATCTCACAGCTTCCCTACCTATTGCTTAAATAAGATCTAATCCCTAAGCTGTAGCAAACCTGAATATAATAATTAGCATTTATAAAGCATCCGGTATCTTCAAAGGATTTAAGCATTAATTAATCCTCATAATCACCTCAGGATGTAGTTAAGTTTAATATGGTGAGTGGTTTGCACACAGAGACAGAGGCAGTCAAAACACCTTGCTGCATCCAAAGGCTGTCCACACGTGCCCAGAGGGGCACCACAGGACAGCACGAAGCATTACCAGGGCTCTGCTTGTCCAAGAACAAAGAGCCAACCTAATCAGAAATGCTAATCCCAAACAGTAACATTTTGTGCTCAAATCTGTTCCTCCTTTCCTCACTGCATCTAAAAGCAGGAAATACTGGAACACGCCAAATGACAGTTCTACTGCAGGCAAATAATAAAAATATTAAAACTAATCACAATACTATAACTGTATCAATATAAAAGATGAACATGGCACAGGTTAGATAATCCCTTTCTGGGGTTTTTTTGTACTTTGGAGTAACTGAGTATCACATGATGTAAGAATAAATAATTATTATCACATTTAAAATAATAAAAGGGGAACTGCCAGCAGAAACTCAGACTTAGCCACCTACACCTCCAGCAAAGGGGGGAAAGATCAGCTTTTACCCCAAGATGCAGTTTCTGCCATGTGGCAGGTGGCCCCACACATTAGCACAGCTGCCAGCATTAACAGCAGCACCAACACGTGCAAGCCAAAACAGATGGGGCAAACAGGTTCCTTTCCGCCTCAGAAAAAAGTGCTCACATGTGGCCCACATGAGGTAATATGGCAACATCAAAGGCAGTGAGAAACCATTAAAACACAGTTGCAGAGGGATAGAATTACACAGAAGAGGAAAATGCCAAGCAGGGGCTCTCAATACATTTTTTTGTAATTCATCCTGCTCAGAGTGTCACTTAATGTTGAATAAGAGAGGGTGCTGTGCCTATTCCATATCCACTTAATTTTTCTACTGCAATTCTGATTATAATGGTTATGCAGAAGGGAAACCTCCCCCTTCTCCTTGCTGATTTAGAGTGAGCAGATGGTGAAATTTTAATTGTGCTTTTTTAATTTCCTTATTTTTATGGGTCTTTAAAATCTTGAGTCAAATCTTTTGTTTTGTTTGGATACCAAAAAGGAAAGCAAGTTTCCACCATGCTGATTGAGGAGCCCTCCTTTCATACCCTTCCTTTAGAACTTCCCTGATACATCAAAGTCATAACTAAGGGAGAAGTTAGTCTTTAAACCTCCAAACTAAACATTTTGCCTGCAAGCACATTTCACACAACTTTAAATGAAAACAACATCCTCAAACTGTTTCCATTGTTGGATTGCTACAGTAAGAAGTGGTCTTATGTTTTGCAACTCTGCTATGCAAAAGCAAAGTTCAGTTTTCCATTTCATACATGTTAATGCACTTACCTATCAAAAGATTTTATATTGCTCTGCTACTTTTTCTTGTTAATAAGCATTCCCATTGTCCAGGCTCTTACAGAACATGTCTGCAGGTAGATGTGACACAAATAGCAACAGTATTTTAATAATTAACAGGACCTTACCTGTCTTCTTCCTTTCCAGTCTATAATCTATCATGGCAAACTTTTTAATAGGTGGCCTGAGACCATTAATTAATAAATACACATAAAGGAGTCATCATGTGTAATATTTCCTAGCTATTTTTCACAGTGTTGTTGTCCAGATGTTGAAAGGAATACTGATGATTTTCAAATCTCTAATTTATACTTTAAAATGAAGGCAACCAGCAGAATGGAAGAGTTGGGTCTTGGCTATGTTATTACATAGATGAAGGATGTTAGCAAGGATTTCTAGGATTATTTTCTATCTAGCCATGACCTCCTGCTGTAAAGTATGTGCTGCACAGCTTCCAGCAATCCTCATCCTTTAACTGTAAACACAGAGTTCCTCCATCTGATTTACTGAAAATGGTTTAGAAGACAGCCACATGGTTCAAATGCCTTCATGTCTGGAGAAGACAGCTGGAAATGACTCACGGGGTTAAACAGCAGCTTCTGAGACCCGTAACTGTGTTCTTTATTATTTTGAATACGATTTATACACCGTGCTACCTATGGCCAAAGTTCAGTCTAGGAATTAAAACCTTTAAATCAACTTTTTGGAAAGCCTCTTCTTTTGTTTTCCACTCTATTTGTTTTTCACTTGTAAATTTGTGACATTTACACCTACCCAGTAGCAAAAGTGCTAAAAGGGGAAACTAACTGTAAAATACAAAATCAGAAACCACCAACCCACCTATAGAATCTTTTTTAAAGCAGACTTTTGCTGTACCTGGGCATGGAACAAAAAGCACTCAGAAGCCTCATATTGTGGTGGGATGTATGCACCTAATTTCAAAAGATTTGACAACTTTCAGCTGATTAGCACAGCTTGGCTGGAAGGCTCCCAAGACATTTTTGACAGCACCTCATATCAATTAAACTTGTGTGAATCCAAAATAAAGATTAAACTCACCTGTCCTCTTACCAATGTTAATGACTGCAAACCACCCTACCCTAACTGGAGCTCAGGAAAGTCTGCACTTCATGTAATGAGCTCTCAGTAAAACCATCCTGCTCTGAGTCTGCTCACCTGCTAAGGCAATCTGTGTATCCACCACCAGCCTTCCTCAAAAAGTTGTGGTTAAACAAAGTGCTTCAGTAAGCTGATTTCACCCAATTTCTGACATATACTGTATATAGTATAAAAAGGAGCACAAATAATTTAGTGCTCATAAGAATGCAAGAGCTTTCAAAAAGAGGTGTCTTACATGCAAATAAAAGAAATCCATGAAATACATTACCAGCTACTTATACATTGTAATTAATTTAACACTTTTCCACCTAGAATGTCTTTTGAATATCAGATGTGTGGTTAAAAATGAATATACACCTTTTTCTACAAATCTACTCACTTTCAAATATAAAATCAAATTACTATTCTAATGGGTTACTGTATTTCCATGCATGTACATAAAAGTACATTTTTAAATTTGCAGGTTACTAAGCACTTTTAAATTGTGGTACAAGCCTATGTACAGTAAATTTAAGCCTCTGGACAGCAGACTTGCCTTTTTTAATCACCTTCCAAAGATTTCCTTAAACTAGTCCCTGGACCCCAAGGCTTTCTAGAACCACTGACTGCAGACACACCAATGCCACCCCTTGTCCTTCCTGCTGGATTTCACAACACAGAATATTTTTTAAACCAATGTTCCGGACCCTGTAAAAAATATGATTAAAAATGTTTGAAAATTAGCATATATACATATATGTAAAGTAACCCCTTACCACATTCATACAGAGCATGTGTATAAGCATATTCCAAAAGGATTAAGCATCTTTAGTGTCTGGAGAAATACACTGCAAAATATTCTGTATATAAAAATGACTCTAAGTACACCAGTCTCTAACAAGCAGAATTCTTATGGACTGAGCCAAACAGGATCATAAAAGCTTTTGGCTGCTAATGTTGCAGAATCCCATCTGGTTTCATGGAACAACTTATTTTCCTCTCCATTTAAGCTTCCAGTAAGAACATAAAAAAAAAAAAAGAGAGAGAAAGAGAGAAAAAAAGAGACCTTTTCTTATGTACACAAATTATATCCATAAGTTATTCCAAACAGGGAGAAAATACTTCAATCTTATTACAGAACAAACAGAAGAACAGAGTCTAATTCTTGGCATACAAGTTCCACATAACAGTAAACAGTCTGTACAATGCACAGAAAAAGGGTAACAAAGAAATCTGAAAGGCCAAGTTTGTAAGAATTCAAGTGACCATTGATCAGATTTTGCCTGGTTTTCTGGGTAAGTACAGCATAACTGACCCTCAAACACACTCATTTGTTTTGTGGGTTTTATCTTTTTTTCTTTTTAAGCCCAAAACAACACAACCTTTAGTAGGGAAAAGACGATTTCTTTTAATACCCCAGAACAAAAATTCTAAGTAATCCATGTTTCCTCACTCAAGCGTTTGTTGTTAGTAAAGTCAGGGCAGAAAAGCTTTTTCAGCAAAGTAAAAGGCATCACAAGGAAACGTCTGGCTAATGGGGATATGAGCCTGAAACAGTCTTTTTATCTGATGTTGTTCTTTAGAAATATTTTCTGTATATAATGCCCAGCTCTGGTCCAATAAAATATGACTATGAAGACTAAAGGGGTTTCTCTACAATGGAAGATGGTATTTTATGGAATGCACTTACTGTAGCTCATAAATGTACTCTGTTTTTTCCAGTTTTCAGGGTGTGCTGAACTGCTGCTGAACATAAAGGCTCACATTATCTCTGTGGTAAATCAATTCTCTGGATAAAGCTGACAGTTTTTCTTTGTATTAGGAACTGATTGAAGTATTCCTATTTAGTATGATGCCAATATCAGATCACCCGTCATTCACTTCACAATTTAGGCATTGCTACAGCCTTTAAGAAATCACACAGATATTTTGTATCCTGCATAAATTAAGGGCTTACTAAAATGCATTACCTGACATGATGACAGAACACACATCTCAAGGAAAGCCTGAGACTTATTACCCACAAAAAGAGGGGTTTTTAATGCTTTTTTAAATCAGTGCATGACATATCAGATTAGACAGAGAACTAAGTAGTACTTTAAAAGTTATGAAGTGGGTAAAAAGGAAATTTGGTACTTAAAAATATTCCTACAACCTAAATGACTTGATTTTGCATGTATGTCTTCTAATTTCCAGGAACTGTAAAGCTACAACATAGCTTTATTGTACTATTATTATAGGTACATATAATAATATTGGTAAGTCAGCACTGAAGTGACTTATGCATTTGTTTTCTAACATAATAGTGATCGATCTTATTTTATATTGGTACCAATAAAGGAAATAGTAAGACTCAAAACTTATTTGCAAAATACAGCAATCCTTTCTAGATTGGATTAGTTTATAGATCAATTTAGCCTGCTTTGAAACTGCTGTCAAAAATTTTTTAGAGCATTAACTTGCTCTTGATTTAAAGCTCAGCAGAGGACTTAAAAAACAATTATGCATAGGTTCTAAGCATCTCAAAACAGAGTAACACTTTCCTGTTGAAAACTACCTAAGGATGTAAAGAAGCACCTAAAATAAGAGGGGGTGAAGGAGGAATAAAAACAAGTATTACAAGAGAAAAGTACCACCTTTCCCAGCAGAAACATTCTGCCCTTGAAAAGAAACCCTTCATCAGTCCTTACTCTTCTAAAGCAAGAATTACTGACTGGAGAACAACATCAGCTCACAGACAAAAATGTTAAACTGGGACCAGGATGCTTTGATGTAATCCATTGATGATGTAAAGGATGTAATCCATTGATGATGTAAAGGATGTAATCCATTGATGATGTAAAGGATGAACAAAATTGTTGGAATACTGCTATCACCAAAACCAACATCCACTCTCTGGTTCATTGATTCCATTTGTTACTCTTTGCACCAGTTTTTAGACACTTTTTTCCCGTTCAGTTTATGCTAATACATACTGGTGGATAAAATTTCAACAAAGAGAGATTTACTTGCAAAATAATATTTTAAATAAAAATAAAAAATAAAAAAAAAAAAAAAAAAGATTGCAAAGTTCTTTTTCTAGTATCGCCTTTAAACCTGTGTGATTATAAATACAGATGATGCCAGGACCAGCAAGGATACATGACTCTTTTATTATTAACATAAAGATTTTACTACTTATTATTATTTACTCATGACTGCCTATTTTTCACAAGTGACATTATGCCATTTCCTTCAAGTTGGAAGAGTTACCCCTTAATCCCTGTCCAATGGTTATATCCTGTAGTTGTGGAATAAACTTTCCCAGTTCCAAGGGAAGCATACTGCAAACTTGTATTTTTCCCAAATATTTCACTGGCATTTTTCCTGGGGAACCTTGGTTTGTGGAGACCTCTTGCCAAGTTCTGCTGTTCTTTCACATGGTTTCAACTCCATGGTTTTAAAACTCTGGGATTGTTTCCCTCTTAAGTTTGTACAGGCATGCCTCCACTCGTGCATTAATTCAGGTCACAAGGGTATTTTAAAGATAATCCTCCCTAACAGTGCTTTTGTTTACAGCGCAGAATTGGCTGGGAGGACACGAACTGAATTCTTTTTGGATGAAACTACACCTCAAAGCCAAGGGTGCACAGCATGCTCCAAGGACTGAGAAGGCCTTGGAAAGGCTCAGGCTGAAGGAAACTCAGGCCATAGAGATAAGGGTATCAGGCTCTCAGCACCAGCTCTCTTGCTCTATAAAAGCAGATTGATAGGGCTGCTCTCATCACTAGGGAGCCTTATAGCCAAGCATCCAATATTATCATTTATCATGGTTACCTCACTGAGCCTCATGAGGTTTAATATTCACTTGCATGACTCCAGCCCAAAGAAACTTCTTCCACACATCCCATTTCCCAGATTTTTAAAATCCTTCCTGTCTTTTCTTCCCTCTATTAAGAACTGTTAGGCAGTTCTTCAGCAGCTAAATTTGGTTCAGTAACTCTTTTGCTAGGCCTTCAATCTACTTAGTGATCTTCAAAGTTGTTTGAAAAAGACTGCCTAGCATGAAGTTGCTAAATTTACACTTCTTTCACTACACAAGTTACCCTGTTCTTCAAAGGTGCTCCCTGAATCCCAGAGGAAGTACAAACACCCCCTTTTGAGCTGGTGCCTGAGTAATGTGATTATAATAAAATTAAGTTAATCTTTTGGTAAACAGTTTGGAGAATACAAGATCATTTAATGGTAGACAAGAGACATTAAGAGCCTAGCTTTCATTTCAGAGATTGATTTTGAAAAAGAGTAGTGGGAGAGGGTTTCATGCTGTCATTAGAAGAGTGGAAAAAGCAAACACGGCTGATTTGCATGGTGAGATCCTGACATCCACTGAAGGAGAACAGAACATTATCATGTACATGGTGTACTTGTGAGAGCAAGAATTTCATATGGCTAGAAAAATTCAACCAATTAAGTAGTAATCCATCTGACTGAACGCTGACAAATTATAAAATGCTGGTTCACACAAACACAGATGCTTTCATGATGTAACTTACTGTGACAGGAGCTACAGAGCCTTGAACTAGAGCATGGTTACAAAATATTACTAAAAACACTTGGCATTTGTTACAAGAGATCATTTAAAGTTCTGAACTCTGATTAGTTACTACACACAATATTAGTTTTGCATAGCAACACTGCATTTTTAAACTTAAGTAGTCAAGCATAGGTTGTGAAAAATAACAAAAAAGGATCAGGGCATATCAAGTTAACCTTTGAAAGCAAACTTTCCTGACCTTTCTGAAAGAGGAGAGTTGGGCCCCTTCTTAGTATTATTATTTTTTTGCTTTTATAGTCCTGTCTTCTGTGACCTTCTCTCATTATCTATTTTGTTTCTCAAAAAAACCCACCCAAATCCAAAACAACACGTAAGGGAGCTGCAAAGTTTCACTAGCAAAGTACTCAGCGAAAGTTAAATGAAGCAGAACAAAAAGTTGAGAAGCAAGATTTGTAAGGATTTCTGTAAAATGGAAATAAGGCAGGCCAGAAAGAACTAAATAAGTGGATGACAGGAATTAATCATAAAAAAGTGATTTTTCCAAGCAAGTAAAACTTTAAAAACAAATAAAACTTCAGGCAAACAAACAAAAAACCAAAACAAACAGAAACTCCCCCCCAGCCCCACCCCTTTTGAGATTAAACATAATTTCTTGGCTTAATAAATGTTTGCTGTTAACGACAAGCATTTTGAATCAGCATTACTTTCACTTCTTATTACCAACAAAACCATATTTCCTAGTTAAAGCTTCTAAGAGATAAGCTGCTTTCCAGAACAGTGGCACAGCTGTTTTACAGAAGCTCTCAAGTACAACGTTACCATTGCACATATTCCACATCAGAATGCCTGTCTGCAGACAGCTAAGCTGACCTGTTACATCTGCTCTTTTACAGCAGCTTATCTTTCATTTTAGTAAATAAAACACCTCGAGCAAATTGCACTTAGAGGGCTGAGATTACAAGAAGGCTCCATTGCATTTACATCCTCACACTTAGAACTGCTTCATGTGAAATTGCCCAGGAGTGTTGAGGCCATGCAGGCTCTCAGCACAGCTGCAAGTAGTAGTTAAACACAAGGTTCCCATGGACTGGTGTTCTCAGTACTAGAGAGGCACAGCTAGGAAAATCAGGATTTACACATTTACCTGATAGCCCCCCTCCTCAGTCAAGAGACCTAGAAGGCAACACTTAGTATGTGAAAACAACTGCACCATATTTCAGCTGAAAATGCTACAGTCTTCAGCCTGACCAGGCATATTTAAAGGAAATTAATAATTATGTACAAGGGCAGCATGCACAGAAGCAACAGCACAAAACACTGAGTGGGGTGTAAAGACCAAATTCCCCGAGTCTCTTTTGGTCCCTCTACTGCCCTTCAAGTGACCACTGCAGACACCTACAGTGACATGGGTCAAAAAGGAGAACATTCCCTTGTCTGCTTTGTCCCTCAGGCACCCTGAACTTGTCAATGCAAACTGTCTTGGAGCACACAGCTAGCACTCATTCATTACTTTAACATCCTAAATGTAATGGGAGAATGGCATGGAAGTCTGACAGCCACAAAAATCAGCTCCAAAGCAGCCTTTTTGCACAGATACATGAGGATTTTGTGATCCTTGTACCAAATTCAACGTTTTTAGAGCAACTCAGGGATGCAGCACCTGTGGATGTTGGTGAGCTCTGCCTGTACACCAAGGTGGCAAGGAGAGGTGAACGTGCAGAGATTCCCTCAGAGGGTTTTATGTTCACAGAATGATCACAAATGTTCTAAAAGAAAGGGACAGCTAACAGTTGGAGCAGTAATAAGGGGGGAGAAAATTAAAAATCCAGCATTTTGCTAATAGGACTGTTCCCATTTCCACTCTTTCCAACAGGTCTTCATTCAGACCAGTGGCCCCATAGTGGAGGAACAGAAAGAGATGTTGCAGAACAAAATCAAACACCAAAAAAACAAGACAGGGAACAATAATCAAAATAAAAAACTAACTGCTGTTTTCAAAAAGCATTTACTAACCACATTAGAGAGCAAAAAATAAAAGGTATTAGAGTACTTCCCTCAGATTTGTAGATGGAAGAACAAAGCAGTAGGTTCAAACAGCTTCCCATGACAGTAAAGGCAATCCACAACATAAACATAGCACTTTATGTAGTTCAAAATAAAAATAATCAGAAAAGATTCAAAACCATCAAGATCCATACTATTCAAGGAAGTCAGAAATGTAGACAGATTTTATGTAAGAACTTAAATTTTCTTTAGTAGGAAAGAAACTGTTAACTTAAAATTAAATGTTTCATTCAGACAAGACACACAAGTGAACCACAGTAATTACAAAATACTTATACACAGCAAAGCAGTTTTACAAATATTATTTTCAAGAGAATACTTTTAGATTAGATATCAGGAAGAAATTCTTTACTGCGAGCGTGGTGAGGCACTGGCAGAGATTGCCCAGGGAATTTGTGGTCTTCCCACCCCTGGAAGTATTCAAGGCCAGGCTGGATGGAGCTCTGAGCAACCGGGTCTGGTGGAAAGTGTCCCTTGTCCAAGAAAGGGCAGTTGGAACTCAATGATCTTTAAGGGCCCTTCCAACCCATTCTGTCATTATTTTAATTACTGTATTAGTAATTACTGTATTACTGTATTATTGTATTAGCCAATGCAAAGCAAACCAGAAAATGATCTCCCCACAATTCAAGAGGAAAACTTATCAGATATATATATTTTTGTATAGATACTTAGATTCAGAGTTGACAAAAGGCCAAAGGTGTCACAGAAAGAGACATGCAAATACGTCCATGACAAACTCCACTGTAAGAACCATAGCAGCCTGTAAGAAAGATTTCTTACAGTGAGATTTTCTTCTGGCAAAGTAGGGAAGTTAAAATTAAGTATTTAATAACTAAGACTACACGACACTGTTCTCCCATTTCAGACAGCTCCCTTTGCTCCAAATATTTCTCTATTAGGTGAGGCCCAGAAGGCACGATGACAGAACATTTGTGTGTTTTATATGCTAATGGGTGTGAGGAGAAGCTTTTGCAAGAGCTGTATATTACATGTCCCACAGGGAACAGGTAATCACTGAGTTAAATGGAAGATTCAGCACTGCCAGGGTCAGTCTGCTCTCTTCCTGAATGAGAGAGGAGGGATTGAAAGGGAAGAGGTGGCAGAACAAAATTAAGTTTTTAGTTTGTTAGCTATGGTACATCTTTGAAGCCAGAAAATTTATTAAATTTATTCCTGAAAGTAAAACCATGTTTATATACAACAGAATCATATAACACATTCCATAGTCATGATCTAGTAAAGCTGTCCTTTAACTGTGTTTTCAAAACACAACTTACAAGAAACTGATGCACAGGAAGTTACACCTGGACATGAGGAAGAACTTTACTGTGCAGTGACCACACACTAGAATAGATTGTCCAGAGAGGCTGTGGGGTCTCCCTCCCTGGGAATATTCTAGAACCAGCTGGATGCAATCCTGTGCCAGGTGCTCTGGGATGACCCTACTTGAGCAAGGAGGTTGGACCAGATGATCCCACTGTGGTCCCTGCCAGCCTGACACATTTTGTGATTCATATGCTCCTTAAGTATCTGGAAGAGCAGTCTAGTTGAGGAGGTAGTGTAAAAATATATGCAACCAATAAAAAAACCTTGGCAACAGAGATACCATTTTATTACAGTATACAGTGCTATATCCACTGGAAAATGGGTAAACAAATTCTAAGTGAAATGAACAGAAAGCCAAAAATCTCTAGGATGTAAAGACCATCAATGAGCATATTAAAGTTAAAAAACCTAACCAGGGCATGTCATATATTAGAAGTTTTATTGATGGGAATGCAAATATAACCATGGCACAATCACAAAAACAATTTGTAACATTTCATTAAAAGCAATTCCTTAAAAACATCTGCAATCATCTATAGCAAATACACCAAACATTTAAATCCTTGTATTTTTAATCAAAATATTCTTAGAGACGTCTATTACAGATGGGTAATAAAAATCAATGTCAAACTTTAATATAAAAAAATGGCAGAAATGCCTAAAACTGGGCATCCAAAATCAGTAGGTATCTGATGTAGCTGTATTTCAGAAAGTGCTTATTATTCTTTCTCTGGAAAATAAATATTCCCATTTGCTCAAAAGGTGTCCCCCCAAAAAACAGAGGGATATGTCTTAATGGCTAGTTATCACCTAAAACTCAAATGAATGCAGATGTTTATTTTTAACACAATTTTTTTAAAATACGTTCTCCAGTCACAAGATTCAATTTAATTCATCAATATTCATACCTGAGCTGCCAGGTTGTCTACATTCAGCATTCCTGGAAGAGGTACTAAACTGAAACAAGTCAATAAAGGATATTTTAGCTGAACTCTTCATCTTTTTCAAATCATTCTTCCTTTCCAAGGTATTTGTTCACCTACTGACAAAGGGTGTAAAAGAACAGCATAGATCCTTTACTTATCTCTCATGTCTTCATTGCTTGCATCTGATCTGTTAATAAAGAGAAACATCTGGTCTTAGCACAAGATGAATTCTTGCTGTATTTTGCTTTTTGAAAACATAAAATAGATATTTTGGTGCAGTTACAAAATGGAGGACAATGCAGAGTTGTTTTCAGCTTGCTCTCTTCTCCATTTCTTAAATTCCCATACAGCAAAGGTGTCTTCCCCAAATCTTGCTAATTAAACAGCAAGATTTTCCCCCCTAATTAATTTTTTATCTTCTTGAGGCTTATAAGATCACTTTGATGAGAATAAGACCTGGAAGTTTATTTGGTGAGGTACGCATTTCAATTCCTTGCACACATTTTGGCTTCCACGTAACTGAACATGAACTAATAGCCCAACAGCAAAAGATTTAAAGTTTTGAACAACTCACATCAAAACTTTGCTCTCAGTAGTCACACTTCTCCATATTGCTGCCTGACTGCCACTTCTCAACTCACTTCAAATAATTCTTGGTTACCAAAAGCATCCAGCATCCCATTACAAAATGTGGAAATCAGCACAATTTCCCCCACTAAGGGGGAATGCTGTGAGACAGTTTAGTTTTACCCCACTGAGGATGTTGCAATAACAACCCCATTCCAAAATAGGAAAATGGCAAACTCAGCCTTCATTAGGGATAAAAAAAAAAGGACAAAACTTTCTTCCCCTGCTACCCCAGCTGTGAAATGGGTGTGCAAAAGGTAACTAAGGAAAGCTTGGCTGCTGACAAGGAGAACTGTGCACTCGTTCACCAGGTGTCATTTCCTCTCCTGAATTTTATGGCATCCCTAGGCTATGATTTAGGGACTACCATAACTACAGAGTTGTTCCAAATATTTCCATCTAGTGCTCTAGAAATGAGCAGAGTCAAGAGTAAAAATTTGTTCTAAAAATATCCAAGTATTCAGCCATTAAGCAGTTAATTTCCAAACTACATGTGGTTAGGAACAGTACAGTTTAAACTCAACCCCTCTTAAGCTTTTGGGTTCACCGAACCAGGGAGTTAAAGGAAATTTTCAGATAGAGCACATTCATGTGGAATTTATGCTCAGAAAAGCAAGAATCCATGAGAGGTGAATAGCTGTGAAGAGCTCCATGAGTGACAGCAGAAGCATCGGCTTGCTGTGCTTAAAAAAATCCACATATATAACTTAAATATTTTGTCAGAAAATATTTACATAAGCATTTGAGATCCTTTCAAGCAGCATGAAGCTATGCACAAACCCAAAATTTGGACTGAAATCTAAAAGGTTCCTTCAAGAGAAGCAGAGGCCCTGAACATTGCAAGAAAACATTACTAAGCCTGAAATGAGGAAAAATGATGACTTGGAATCTATCCTATCTATGATGATAGGATACAGCAGAGGAGGAAACTCACTGCTAAGGTCTTGGTTCCCCACCTCAGAATTATTTTAGCTGGTGGAGGATACATCACTGCTCTTCTGTAGGGCAGTAAATCTCTTTGTAAAGACTATTTTTGGTGAGCAGCTCTCGCTCTCAAAACGTGATCACATGTTTTTGTACTCTACATCTTTTCCTAGTCATCAGGACCAGTCTAAGTAGAAAGGACAGTCTGGAGTGCCTGGATCAGCGGGGATGAGTTAACCCGGGGCCAGGGCTGGCTGTTACGCTTGGAAGGAGGCTCCGTCCCTGGCCCAGCGCTGACACCCGGCGGCCAGCGGGGCACAGCACAGGCGGGTAATGCAGCTCAGCTGAGCCCGCACCACCCACAACACCCACAGCACAAGCAACGCCAGTCAGGGAGCTAAAATTGGGGTGAGTCTACCAAAACTATGCCACACTTCACTAATCTACACATCGAGCAAGAGGACAAGAGAGACCAGAGCCTTACAAACACACAACAGGAGACACAACATCTGTACCAAGTTTGTAATTACACAACATCTGCACCAAGTTTGAAATTAAAAATGCTGGATGTCAGACATAGTCCAAGATGGATCTGGTATTTTCCATGCAGTTATGAGTGCCTGCATGTCCTATAATCATTATAGTGTAAGAAGTTCTTCTTTTGGCTCTAGATTAAAGAGCTGAAGGTGTGTAATTAAAACCACTGCATTTGTCTGTGTATTTGGCTTATTTTCTTTCACCATTTCTTGACACATAACATTAGGTTATGTAAAACTGGGACAGGACATTAAGAATAAACTGAAGAAGAAACTGAACTACCACAATAAGAAATTGAAGTGTAGGAGCTGGCATTGTTTAAATGAAAGTGCTACACTGTTTGCAAGAGTGTGTATTAGTATTTCACAATACACACTTTGGTCAGGGAAGCCTACACGATGTTTTGTGTATATTAAGGAGGTAAATGAAAGGCAAATATCAAATAGAGCTTTAGTACTCACTGTGTAATTTGATCTGACAGCACAAATGGACAGAAAGAAAACAAAGGAAATAATAAAGAAAAAACCTTACAAAATGAAAAAGTTTAACAGAATGAAAATAGAGCAAGAGAACTACATATGACATACCTTGGAGCCAATCCACACCTTCTTGTAATCCATCTCCTTTAAGAGCATCACTGGCACTGAAAGAAACAAATCAAATTACAAAAACATCGTAAAAATACCAGTTTTAGTTGAGTCATCGTTACACTTGTAATTTACATAATTGCAAAGTAGCATCAGGTACAGTTTCCTCAAGTTTTCTTCCCATGGAGAAGGCTGCTCCTAAAATGATACAGAGTACCTTTCCCACAGGGAAACACCACCTCATTGTGTGATCTGTTTTAATTCCAGTTTCAAGGCAGAAGGAACCATTCCTAGAACACGAGGCAGACACACTGTTCTGCAGCACCTCCTTCCTCAGACAACGCTGTAGAAGATGTTTACTCCCTCCAACAGCAGCCATGAATCATGGAATCATTTAGGCTGGAAAAGACCTTTAAGATGATCAACCCCAGCTGTCCTCCCACGCAGTTCCTGCACATGGTGAGAATGCTGGAGGAAGGAATTACAAGTGTGTGTACACACTTCATTGGAGCAGCAACCCCAGCAGTGTCTGTCAATATATAAAACTACACTGCTACACTGAGAGCAGTGTAAATCTACCTTTTGAATCAATGGGGGATAACTGTTGAAATGCCCTTCATTCTTCAGTTTATGAAAACCAACACAGCTGCGAATCTGGACTGTAACTGCAGTTCCCTAAAAAATTATCTTCTAAGAAGCTTGGGAATTCATTAGTGTGATTTCTGGACAAAAAGCAGCGATTCCAAAACAATGTCCAAGTAATCAAGTTTAATATTAAAGGGCCTAAAATGGAAATTGTAGTTTTCATCCACATTTAGCTGATTTCCCTTTTATTTATAGCAGCTGAGAACTTTAACAGGTCAAAAAACTAACTTCTATAAAACACTTCTGATAAAAGGAGAGCTTTTTGCTTGTGAACAGTAACACTAAGTCCTCCTAAACCTTGCATCCTTCAAGAAGAAAAGACTCTAGCTCCTACAACTAAAAATCCCATCAAATGTGACTGGGTACAAAGAATACAGTGTCCCTCTGAATTCAGAAAAGAACAGATTACTAAATGGCCTTTCAACAACAGTTTACTGAAGCATCTGCAGAGTGGAAAAAAAGTCCAAAGGTTTTATTGTTGATATTCTCAAACCTGCAAGGTAATCTAGCAGGAGCACTCTGATAACAATTCTACTCAATTTCCCAGCAAAATATAATAGCAGTTGTTCTTCTGATATGAACCCTTTCTTATTTCCCTGAAAATGCTACAACAGTTCTGCTGTGAAAACTTTTAAGACACAGTCTAAATGAATGCACTGAACATTTAAAGCAAGTTTCACCCTAAGTGTTTTAGGGCGTGCTTTCACATGTGGAATCTCTCTTTTAGCTACCTCATTTATTTTATCCAGTAGTTGAGTGGCATATGGCAGGGCCAAAACAAGGAATGCACAAAGTAATGCCAATAAAGGGATAGAAAAAGAGAACTTTACCAGATGTGCCAGGGCTTGTCTTTGATGTTTTCTAAGGACAGTAACTGAGACACTTTCACAGATGACACTGCATCCCTGAGGTCCATCTTGTTAGCAAAGAAGAGAATAGGCAGTCGACGGTGTTTAATATCTAGGCATGAGCAGAGACAGAACCCTCAGGACAAGAGGCAACACTTACCAATCTCTGCATTTAACAAGGTACAAACAACACAGGAAGGTATTTTGCTCACCTGTAGCTGCAATTCTCTGAAGGTTGTATCCTACCAAGAGGCACACACTGTTGGGTCACCTGGCCTCTGCTGCACGCTTCCAGAATGCTCACAAACTTCCTTGCAGGCTTTGGAGTCCTCCACCCCCTCTCCCCCTACCTTTGACCCACACTTCAAGCTGTAGATTGGAATTGCTGGTCAAGCTGAGCAACAAGAGATCAAACCACTGCCTACAAACACTGCACATCTCTGCTTAGTGAGGACTGGATGTATAAAATGGATGGAAAAAATAATTTGTGTTCATTCATAACATCACAACAAGAGTTGAGAAGGGTAGTCTGAACTATCCTTCAGCATCCTGGAAAGCATCCATTACTTAACAGAATTTACAAAATTGGAAAAAAATGCACATGTCTGGACTTCCTTTATTCTCCCTTCTCTTGAAGGACTTCTTTTCCAGAAGCTCTTTCAGCCAGCAGTGAGAACTACAGACCAAACAAAGTACTCTGGCAGTTTCTGGGATACTTACACATAGACAAGCTTAAACCTCACAGATTACCCCAAAAGATTATTTGGTCAGTGAAAGGAAACAAAACCTACTCTCTTCAAAATTACAGAGGTAACACTGCCAAAAAATTATCAGCACTAAGACTAACTCTCAGAGTTTTTCATGTTATTTATACAAAGGATGATATACAGGATTAGAGAACATCTAGGTTTTAGTCTATCAATCAATGCTTGATAGGAAAAGAACTTACACACTACCTCCCCAATGAAAATTGCTACACAGGCTCTTTTTAAAATAGTAAAAAGAAAAGGTTATTTCACATAGGAAACAAGCTAAGGATTTATTTTAAAATGTCAAACATAAGCCATCCACCCCTGCTGATGGGCAGGAGGATGATAAAAACCCCCAAAATCCCAACAAATTGTCAGTGCTGAAATGACTTGAACTTTCCTAATTATGTTCTTTTCCACCTATGTACTAAACCCTTCCATAGAATCAGTGGCGATAACACTGCCTCCCCATGCTCATTCAGAGATGGTAAGTGCTGATCAAAACACTGACAATTTTCACAAACTATTTACCCTACCTGGAGCTCTTTTCTCCTCTGATACCCATAAACACAAGTCAAAGGTCTCAAAATACAAGCACATCTCTGTTTAGATTCCACAGCTGAACAGCTATTGAGTCTCCTGACTGAAACTTTTACATTAATTTACAGTAAAATTAAATGAACCCTGGTACCCACAGGTTGCAGGTCATGGGTAAATTAAAACCAATTATAAATTAGCTGACATCACATATGCAAACAGCCAACTTGATCAAGAAGCTTCCAGTGTTTTTTCTAAACAATTAGAAAGGGGCACAACCTACCCACCCAGACTCATAATGTGCACCCAAAGATATTTGCTAAATAAAGTGGTGGTCACAGAAATTTAAATTATTTCCTAATGTGCAGTATTTCCCTCCCACACTTTTCAGTTACTAATGGAAAGCTAACATTTTCTAGCTGCAAGTATTTATGAATTAACACTTAAAAAATATTCCAGACTCTAGATGTGTGATGTGCAATTTTATACAAAGAATTTCAGTTTAGTTTAGAAGCATATGCTGGAGGTCAAGTGACCCAAGAGCCATCATCTAATCCAGGTAATCTACGGACTACCATCTTTCCAAGTGCTGAAGAATGAAGTTTGAGTAAAAAACCAAAATATGATAGTTATCATTTAAAAAGCTGTTATTTGAGGAGTCCATTGTCCATTTAGGTAAGTATAAATAACTTAAAGCACTGATTCACAAAAGAGTCTCAGCTAGTACAACTTCTAATCCCATTAATGCTTCACAGGACACATTCCCTTCAACCTGACAACTTCAGCCAAAGCCTGGCAAAAAGACAGGCAACTGTTTTACTGAGGGATTGATAAGATTTTCAGAGACAAGAATTGATTCAATTCCATTTAAAACTTAGGTAAACATATAAATTGAAACCACTCCAGGAGGATGACAGAGACCAAAGCATAGATGAGGAGAAAGCAGGATATGCAGCAAGAAAGGCAGAATAGAAATACAAATAAAGACATTGATACAGCAAACCACCTATAGATTGATTCACCTAACAGCCACTTTTATTGCACATTACTAGAACCTTTTAAGCTCTTTGCTTCTCTTGGATGTGATGTATCAAAATCTGATAAACCAGTGACGCTGTTGCTGTATTGGAGCTAGGCTACTCCAAGGCAGAAACACCTCTCTCTCCTGGTTCTCAGGACTGCACTCAGTGGCCAGAGCCTGCTCTTTGGTAACTTGAAGACAGATTTGTGAACAGCTGAGCAGCTCTGACCTGCTAGGTCAGCACTAGTGACCTATTAGTGCCTAAATGAAAGCCCCACCTAAGGTTGCTTCTCCTCCATCTAAACACTTTCACCCTTCTGCCCTCTATTAAACCAGTAATTTCTTCCAGCAGCCTTTACCTCTCACCCTGGGCCCTGTGTGGTTCCATTTTACCAACAGAATTGCTTTTACTGCTGCAGTTAATTCCTCATTTGGTACAAAGTGCCCTGGCTTCTGTGTAATCCACCTGCAGCCTTTGGCTCACCTAATCCTCCCTTTGACTTTTGCAACACTGCCTTTTCAGTGTCTGCATTTGAGGTAACCCATACCCTTAGTAAGAAATTAGAGAATGACAATAGGAAGGCCCAGTCAGCTGCAGCATCTTTGTTGATGAATTAAAGTGTTATACACAGTCTTCATGGAAAACAAAGTCATGGGAACATTTTTGTCCCAATCACACACTACTTTTCTTAGAAATGCAAGTCAGTTTCTCCCTTCTCATTCTCAGCATGGGAATCCCACAAGTTAAGGGCTCTATCAGTTTGAAAAGTAATTAAAAATTATTTCATGTTTAAACTTCCTAGATGTAGTTTTTTATTCTGGTTAGGCAGAGCAACTACCTAAAGTGCTGAAAGTGAAAATTGCATATTGCTGACAGACACATCCCAGTAATGCTGGCTATATGGAATGGCAAAAGAATTGATTGATTTCAAAACTTAATTAAGCAAGGGGCAGCCTCATGTAAAGAAACCCAACCCAAACCCGTAAAATCGAGACCTTGATCATGAATCCTCTCATAGGCTCTTCCATCTCATGTATCATTCTATAGGGAATTGAAAGGGACAGGTGAAATGATCCCTCCTTATTTCTGGCTAAAGCATAAAAAATACCATGAAGATGACAAAAAAGTTAAATGTGACATTAAAGGAACTAGCTGTCTTCATGGAAAAAAAAGACAGGAAGACACATTTTTGTCTGTGTTGGTCATCACAAAAAGCCTCTCCAGCTTCCAACTCAAAGTCTGTTCTTTCTGAAAATAATGCAACTTTTGATCTATATTGATTAATAAGAGACCAATCCAACTCAATGTAGACAGCTGAAGCACGATCAATTTGTAAATGTGAACAGGCAAAAAAAACCCACAAGTTGTTGAAAACTATTATTGTGCTGATATTCATGAATGGCTAAAATATTTGCAAAGAACTCAGAATGTGTCAGATAAGGGCTTTTCTAAAGACAACATAACAAATATGGACACAGAAGGGGAAAAAAGCCTCCTCACCTGGATGATTCAGAAGGGTGTCAAGTTCTTCCTTGGCCACAACCATTCTTAATTTGTCACTGCTATCAATGACAAAAATAATGGCTTGGCCGTCTCTGCATAACATAAAAAGAGCAAAGAGGCAAATTATAGGTTCTCAAAGAAATGAATATTCTGTGAATAAGAAAAGGCTTCAGAAGAAACACCAAGAAAAATGTCCAAACAGACCTGATTGTCCTCTAATTTTTGTCATTGTCATTTACCATTAATATTTGAAACCAGTCTCACTTCTGAAACTCCATCTTTTGGTAACATGCATAATTTTTTTTTAGACATGAGGTTGTTACCTGCTCCTACAAAGCTCAGTCCCCACATACCTTTTAGAAAAGCTTGATTTTACCACTCAGACTGAAACATGAACTCAAAGTGTAACCAACTGCTATTTTGACAGTGTAGTCAGGCAGACAAAAAACCCATACAGACAGGTCCTTATGGAAATTCTGTACTTCCTACACTGAAGTTTATTTAGAGAAAGGTCAATTACCTTTTTAGAAAAAAACTGTGTCCACAGCTAGGCACATGCAGGTTATTTTAACTTTTAAATATCCTGCATAAACAGGATTTTTCTTTTTTTTCAAATAACAGGTAAACACTTTCAACTATTTCAAATCATTAGGACATTTTGCTGGCAGTATGACCACAGTCATAACATATATGGAACTATTCAACTCATTATTTCAGGATGTTACTGATATTTTATGACTTGATGTTCCATTTATTGAAACTTGTTTTGAAAGCCAAATAGAGTCTCACTGATCCATAATTCACCAGTTCAGTTATAAACACCCACAAAAGGTATATTTTTATTTAATTACTGCAAAGTATTGTTTTTATATTATTCTTAGAAGTTAATCTTCAATATGTGCCTACTGCACTGGATCAGGAACAGAGGTGGATACAAGTGCATATTTCACTGTCAGCATAACCTAAAAAACTCCCCTTACTGTTAGGGAGTTATTGTTAAGATGAAAAAGCCATTTATGCCCCACAAGGGATAAGTTACTGCATTAAATACAGCAATCACAAAAATTATTTGCTTAAGAAGAACTGTGCTAACATTTTGAGAGCAGCCTGAGGGCATCAGTTACTGAAATGCAAATCTAACACTCCTGAACAATGCAGATCTCCTGGACACACATTTTCAATGCTAACACAATTTGCACAGGAAGGGGAGGAAGAATTAATCCTCAATTAAAAAACAGTTTAAGCTCTATCACGACTGATATTAATATTTAATCAATATTATAATTTTCAGACTTTCTCCCTTATATCTCCCCAAGCTACTTCTGCATGGTTTAGTACTGTTCATGCTATCTAGATCAGGATCAGGCACTACAGAATAGCAATGAGACGATGTAAATAAAGATTAAGTTCCACTAAAAGCTACAAAACCAGAGAATGGTGTCTATCTAATACCAAAAGGCAACACCAGAGTCCTATAAAGTACAGAGAATATCCTGTTCAATAACTAACATGTAAGAATGTTCATTCAGGTTCTTAGTTACATGTGCCTTATTCTCTGAGGTCCATTTCCCTCACCTCTGAACATCTCAGCCCTCAACCAATATCTTTTAGGTTTTAAGTTGCTCACCTACAGAAGAACTGAAAAACTGGAAATCTAACTCATCTTGAACTTTCTTACAGGATTGGTTTTCAGGTTTCAACATTTAAATCCCATCTCTACTATGTTCCCCCAAGTTGTCCCTGAAAGCACAGAATAACAGCAGGTAAAAATCTTCATCTTTTAGAACAGAAAGTTGTGTTTATCCAGAATGACCTCCTGTCAAACACCAGGTCCAAGCCTTCTCTGAATCATTTCTAATCACAAAATATTATCATACTTCTGTTTAAATAACCTGCAAAACAGCTAATAGGAAGAGCAATACTTTAAAACAAATGATAGGCTTACTTGTAGTAGTGTTCCCAGAGGTCTCTGTATTTCCCTTGACCTGACATATCAAACACTGTGAAAGACAAACTGCAAAGAAAAGAAGTGCATGAGGCACAGAAACAAAGAATGAAATCCAAACCCCCCAAAAAAGGCCAGATCAACTTGAATGTCAATCAACTGAGAAAAATTCCCTAAGGAACTCTGACTGCACTATCTGCCTTCAAATGATCCTACTCAGTTTTGCAGTCTTATTATAGAAATATTTCACAATGGACAATTTATTTATTATCTGAATAAAGGAACCAAACCAATTATTTAAAGTTACATCAAATACAAAATAAGCTCCCATTCAGTCACCCTCTCTATTGTGCTGGTATCAAATACTGTTTATGAGTAAATCAAATTTAGAGGAACCATGATTTAAAATCCACAGCCTGTCTTAAATTCCGTCCCTAGACAGGCACAAATGTATGCAAAATAAAAGGCTTAAAAAAAAAAATCAAAATTCCACTTTTAGAAATAAAAGAAATTACATTTTGGTAAAAACAGGTGAGTTCAGATGACCAAGCTACAAAGAGCAGTCTTTGCAACTGTGAGACTTCACCCCAACACCACATACAGCAAGGCAACTTAAATAACACTACAAAAAATTATCATCCACTCCTGAAATGGCTACAGAGGCAACATCAGCTTCAGCATTAGGCTTTCCTGTTTTGGGTAGTCCCAAGTAGCTCCCACAGAGGAGGCCACACCAAAATGAGGAGGTTAAGAAAAGGAAGCTCTCCAGACTCCTTTCCACTCTATGTCCAGACACAGTTTTGGGTTTGTCAGTTTGTGGGGGTTTGAGGTTTTGGGTGGGGTTTTTAGGGCTTGTTTAGTTTTTTTAAAAATCATTTTACATGGTGTATTTACAGGTCCTCATCTCTCCTACCACAGGATCAGAATAAAAAAAAAGCAATATAAATTAATTTACATTCTAACACAGGAAGTCACAAACCTGTCTGATGTGCTTTATTGAGACAGAGCTCAGTTGTGGAGGCTCTTAGAGAAATATCAAACCTTTCAACCTCACACATCAGGTCAAGGAACAAATGATTTTCTTGCAGATCTCCCACCCAGCGAGGCCACACTGCTTGCCTTGAAGACATTAAGAACTACAGAAGGCTACAGAATAAGAAAATGATGCTGCCTCCTTGAAATATCTTCGTGTCACGACATTCTTAATCTAAATCTTAGTCTTCACCCAACTAATGACTCATTACTTTGTTTCCTGGCCTTTGCTCCTGCCACCTTTACATTGCTAATGCTGTAGCCATCCTTTTGCATTTAATGAGATTACACTGCAATCTGTTCAGAGTGCCTCCAGTGAGAGTGCTTAATTCAGGTTACCACATGAGAGTGGAATACAGGCTGCCACCTCAGCAGCTGTCTCTCCTCCAGTCTCTAACAGTGCCCTGTTCTGAAATTCTCAACAGACAGGGATCAGATGTTTATACACACTACTGAAAATAACTACAAAACTTTTAAAATTTTATTTTTGGCAATAGTTTTATAGCAGCACAAAACACACATTATATTCTAACACACTCAGTCCTGGATCAGGATTAGGTGTCTTGGGTACTACATTTAAACAAACTGCAATGTCATGTCAGTACACCACCACACATGATAATCAGTTACAAACCCACTGAAAGGGCTAATTAAGACCAACTATTGTATAATAATCACTACTGCTAATGAAGAAAGAGAGTACTACCTTGAAGTCTTGAATTTCTCTATACTGAATCCTATTGTTGGAACGATGTCCTGAGTTTGAGCCTTTGAAGGAAAGAAAGTATAAATTTTACAATCAAATTAGAAAATGCAAATACTGAAATATATTTGAAACATGAATACATTACAGATCTATTTTTTCCTCAAAGTGTGCAATATTAAAAAAGTTCCCAGAAAAGGAAAGTAATTCAGAATCAAGGATTTGTATTTTCTGGGGAATAGAGTGAACCCTATGGGAATTCCCAAAACACTAAGCATTATCAAGAGATCTGTCTGATAACTGATTTACTACTGAGCTGCCAAGGAACCTATCAGCTAAGCTGGTAGAAAGGAGCAGCTTCTCTAAGAAGCATCGATATTAGAGCAGGAAGAAAGGTCACATCCCATAGATTACAGAGCTGTCTGAGAAAGTGACATGCAATCCTTGCACAGACTCCTAGGGCCCCTTATTCCAAACACCATCCCCAGGCAGGTCCAGAAGAAACAACTGCAGACACATGGAAAAACATTTGTATTTGCCAGGCCCTAATATATTTCTCCTGGGGCAAAGCAGCAGTTCTTAAGAAGACTGGGTTGACCCAGAGCTCAAAATCACCTGTCCATTGAAGTTACTAAACAATTTTATTTACTTTGATCTAATGACATTTGTTGCATGCTAGAATATTTGGCATGTCTTGCAATGGTAGGACTTAACACAAGTTGGATGCAAAGTTATCTTCCTATAAATTCTCATTACAAACAAATTCTATTTATTGTACTCGTGTAAGTCCCCTGAGATCTTCTCTAGTGCCCATTATTGTGACAAATCTTCAAGTCTGCGTTCAACTCTAGTTAGGAATCCTTTACTGCTTAAGGCATGACATAAAAAGCCTCTAAAAAAAGGTCTCAAATCACATAAAGATACAATTTGCCAAGTACAAATTGTAGCCTTTCCCTCAAACACCTGGTAGCAGATAGCAAGCAGTTTACTGTCTTTGTTTATAACTCTACTCAATTTTCAGTGGAAGAATAATTGCTAGGAATGGAAGAGTGACAGACTCTTCACCATGTCACACTTTTTAAACAATGTCCGTGGACTCATCAGGTAAAATTAAATGAAAATTAATAATAGCAAAAAAAGCTGTGTCCAGATATAAACAGTAGAAATCAGTTTCCCACATGCATATAATCACTGAAACTGCCTACCAAAATTCATCTATTTCTAGTCTATAAACATATCTATAAACAAAGTATTCCTACTTTCATTTTTGCTCAGATTACTGTGTGCTCCTCATGGCCTCAAACACTTTTCACTGGATGAACGAACTGTAAGTGTTAATGGTATTTATTCTGAAAATTATTCTGCTTTAAAAATAGTGATGTCACCCTTAAATGTGCATTTTCACATAATTTCTTATTTTACTACTTCTTATGCACTTATTATTTTTCAGGAAGAGATTAAAATAAACATGGTAAGTTGCTGTACAATTGTATTAATCCTAAATGTCCAACATCACTTATAAGTGCAATCCTGTGGCAACTGTTTAAGTGATAGAAGTGACTGTTTCAGCTCCTGATCTCAGCCATCATAAACCCTTCCTTACTGGGTGATCTTAACAAAAGTGTGCCCCATTAACAGTGGGTTTTTCTGGAAAATAACGTGCATGTGAATGCTCACCCTTAGTTTTAGTTAGTTGGAAAATTTTAAACTCTATTTGTTCCACTGTACTAAATCACAAGCTCTGCACATCTTTTCCGTGGGCACATCCAGTACAACAGCCTGCAAACCCAGACTAAACAAACACCCAGCAGTGAGCCAAGCAGGCTACTTACATTTGAAGGTTTAAGTTTATTGATGATCGTTGTTTTGCCGCTGTTGTCCAAGCCAAGGCACAAGACGTGAACCTCCTTCTTCTTCAGCCCAAGCCATCCTGCCAACTTGTCAAACAATCCCATGGCTGTGGGGCAGAAGCACAGGGATCACCTGCTGTTCAGGGAATCAGAGCAGGGAATGGCTGTTGGAAAGGTGCTACATGCAGGGCAGCGCTGGCACCGAGGGTGGGCATGGGGCTGAGCAGCCTCCCAGCTGGGAAGGGACGGTGTGAGCAGGACCTGACACAAAGGCTGTCCCAGAGGCTGGCTCTGCACATAAGCACAGGGAGGCTAAGCTGATTACAGCCAGGAGGCCTCGATACAAAAGTAGACTGGCTGTTTATAGCTCTGGCTGTATCACACAATGCCCTTGATTCACTGGGCATTGCCATCGTTCTGAGCAGCCCAAACAGGGGCACAACTGCAGTGCCACCAGGGCTCCCAGCAAACGGAGCAAAAAATAAAGGAGGGCTGTTATATGCACCTCAAATTGTCAGCAGTGCATCATTCACACAACTAAACTCTATTTCCCTTCTTCAGCACCTGCAATGTAATTTACTGAACCCAGAATTAAAGAAAGCACCCTCTGTTGATTCAAACAAACAGGTTTTGCCAATATTGACATGTTTAAATTAGGAACTCTTCACTGGCTACAATTAGAAACTGGTAAGAATAGATCTATCAGACACCAAAACATTCACCCACACATCAAGGAGATGCCAAGCCTCTACTGCTACCCAGACTCTGGCTGAAGTTACCTTTGGCTGAAGTGGCACATTCAAAGGAGCTTACATCACACATTCCCCTGCAATACCTGGCTAAACACACTCTGCAAAGAGGATAACCCTTGTTTGTCCTGAATGAATTCCACTAGAAATAATTTCAGCAATCTGAAATACTTGAGATGTGCTCAGTGATAAAGCATCCAATTCATGTCAGAGGAGTTTTCTGGAGTGGTGAAGGATGGGTTTTTTTCCTATTAAAGTAAAAACACACAGCACTAGACAACTGAGGTTGCAAGCTTAATTACCCCAGGAAATCATAGCAGGAGGGGGAAAAGGTAAAAAAATCACCATCAATAACAAATTTTTGATCACACTTTTTCACTAATTGATTACAAAATGATGAGTAACTGATTTTTAATAATTTTAAAACTTTGCATTTAATAAAGTCCCATAAGTAATCCTTCTGGCTAAAGGATGATTTTTCCTTTTTAAACACAGATCTTTTTTAGAGCTTTATCAAGTACATTTTGATTAAGGACTGGTAGTGATCTACAGAGTGCTTTGTGCAGTACATCTACACAGAGTTACTACCGGGTTAAACAAACCCAGCATTAGTTATAGCAAGTCTCTCATTCTAATTCCCTTTGTTTTATGCCCCACTCGTTTTCTAATCCATATATTCAACCCTGAAAGCAGATTAAAGCTGTTTATTATCAAATTAATCTGACTAAACCCTGCTCCAAGACACATTACTTCCTTATCCAATCTGCAGCTTCATCCACATATTCTAGATGATAGAGTAAAAAAAAATACATTGTAGGCACTCCTAATATGAAACAGGAGGAAGTACAAGCCCTTACAAATACTTCTAGGGCTTCATTTTTAAATCCAACCCCCTAAATATGCAACAGTTCCTGACAACATTTTAATTAGAGCCAGGTGTTTCTAGCAATTTTTCCTACAAATTGGCACAGTCATTATTTAGGAACACAATGGGGAAAAAATGTACCCTTGACTTCTTGCCTTGCCCCTTTTTTCATGTTGTTTTTTTCTCATCTGTGAAGTTACAGCAGTTACAGCTGGAACAGCTGCCTTTCCCCCCCCCTTTTTTTTGCCAGCTGATAGTTAGCCTAAAATGCTACACAGCATACATCAGACATCTCCTAAAATTATTTAAGCCACAGTTTGGTCCGGGAGCTTATCAGCGAACTTTTCTTAAGAAAGATTACGCCTATTTCTTAAGAAAGGAGTTTCTTTCATGTCTGATTTTTGTCTGTTTTCAAGCCTAATCAACAACAAAGGAGATTTAATCCATGAAATAGAGAGCAGCCAACAAACAAGCTCTAAGTGATGTCCAGGCGTTAGAAAGACAAATGAATTTTTTCGGTAGAATTGCCCTGTTTAGGTTTAGGGCTGGGTATATTTCAATGGTCTCCGATCCAAAAGAAGGGAAAGACTGAGCATACGGAGTAATTAGCACTGGGAACGAGAGAATCATTAACCAACAGAAGACAGAATAATAATTAATAAGAGAACCAGGTGACTTGCAGTCAGTGAACATTAAAACCTCTGCTTGCTAAAATGTATAAACAGTGAAAAGCTTTGGTAGTCGCCGTGCTGGCTGAGGGGATTTGCCGCCCAGCGCCCCTTCCTGCGCAGAACCATAAATCAATCCAATACCTGGGCTCTGTGCGCGGCTCGGCCTCCGGCACACCGGGCAAAGGGATCTAATACGGGACAACACCTGGGTGCTCGGGATGGCAGCTCCCAGGACCGGCCTTCCCTCCCTCCCTTCAGCAGCTCAAGGCCTCGAGCCGCCCCGGCAGCGGCCGCGGCTCCGTTCTGCCAGGCCAGGCCAGGGTCTCTCCTCTCCCAGAGCGGCACAGGGTCCCTCAGGGAAGGCCGGCACAGGGTCCCGCCGCCACAGGGCCCCTCAGGGAAGGCCGCCACAGGGCCCCTCAGGGAAGGCCGGCACAGGCCCCCCGTCCCCGCGGCCGCAGCACCGACCTGGCCCGTGAGGCGCCGGCCGGGCTCGCGCGCCGCCGCCGTTGCCGAGGTAACCCAAGCCCCGCCCCCTCCCCGTCCCACCAATCCCGTCCCGCCCGCCCCGCCCCTTCCGGCCGGGGGCGGGGCGGGACCTCCCGAGGCCGCGCCCCCGCCGGCGGCTGGGCTGAGCAGGGGGAGCTTGAGAGGTGTTCCCTTCGTTTTCCGTGTGCAGCGCTTACGGAATTGTTTTTTTTTTTTTCCCAAGCACTGCCCCTTTTCCTTGCATAGCAGCAGCAAGAGTGCCGAGATAGACCCTGCTGAGGATTGCGATTAACACAGAAGGAAACCCCTAAATAAGAACGGCCGCGCTAGGTGTTCGCAGCGCCGCCCGTTCCGAAGCGGGCGCTTTGGCGGAGAAGGGAAAATCCCAAATCCACGTGTCATTGGGGCAGTGGCAGCAGCAGGGCTTTGGGAAGAAGGCAGTCTGGTCAGGCCAGGCACAAAGGCTGCAAATACACTTTGGAATTATTTTTTTTTTCTTTTGCTGCGCAGCGCAGTCGCGTCAGACTGGCTCTAGGTCTGCTGCACAAACGTAGAATCACTTAAATCACTTAAAACGACCTCTGAAGAGGAGCACATGCGGACTTAAACCCGGTCTCTTTTCTACCACATACTTACATTCAGCTGCCAGAACTGCCCTCGGTTCTATAACAGTGAGCCTGTGGCTTCCCACGCTGCTGCATTTACCAAATGCTGACCAAAAGACTCCTCGTTTTAGCTGGAACAGCAGCAGGAGGTTCCCTCACCCTCCCACCTCTGCTGAGGGATTCCCAGGATGTAAACGTTGTTTTGTACTCACCCTGCATGGCTTGAGAGTCCAGGCCAGTGGGAATAACCCATTCCCCCTATGCTCGCTACAGTCTGATATTTCTGTAATTGCACTTTTTAAGTGCCTTTTTGGGTTTGTTCGTCACTTTTGAACAAAGATAAACAATGACTGAGGGATAGAGTGCACGGTTCTGCACCCACTTCCCAAAAGATCGTCTGTGCTGCTCCTTGCCTGGGAGAAGCAAATTTCCTTCATGGAGCTGCATCCCTTCATTCTGAAAAACTCCAGTCTAGTTTCATGTAGGTTGAATGCAGCATTTAAACTACAGCCTCAACTTCTGCGCCGGGGAGAGGAGGGAGAGCAGAGGAAACAACTGTGTGATAGTGGACAGTCCTTTTGGTCAAAAATACTGGCAGGAGCTCTCAGTTATAATGCACTTTGCATTGATCTTCAAAGCTCAAAAATACTACAAACATTTTTCCTGCTGTTTGGCTTTCTAATTCTTATTGCTGCTTTCATTATTATTAAAGGTTTGAAGTAAATTGCAGTTGTGATTTCCTATTTCCTGTGTCAGGAAGGTTCTGACTAAAGGATGAGATTCTCTTGTAGTAGCATTATGAGCCACTGAAAGAAAAGACGGGGAGCATAAATCCCACAGTGAAACTCTGTGATGAAGCACTTGGTAAAAAGCTAATCAGGTTGTGAGGTATATATATGGTAAAGGAGGGTGCTGTCTCTACTTGAAATAAGTCCAAATCTAACGAGCAGTTCTGAATTCAGTGAAGAACACAAAAAGGCAAAGGCATTTCTGCAACCAGATCTAAAATGAAGCATTCATTCTTCATCATATACACTGTGTTAAACCTGATGGTCCTTGGTGAGAAAGCTCTACCCATGTAAAATAAGCAGGATGTAATGGGCTGTGGGCATCTGACATTCATTTCCTGTTAATCTACAGCTACCTCTGTTCAGCTTTGCATTGCATGCATATGATTTTATGCAATGAAAGGTTCATTGTAACTTTAAGCTTTTTGAGGCAGGGTCTGGTTATTGTATATAGCATTCACTTCTTTGTGAATCGTGGTGCACTGCCTTGGCATTATTTACATAATATGATCAGTTGAAAAACTGCTTTTGTCAGTGAAAGCTTTGACAAACACTTGAGAAGGAGTTGCATGGCTCAGTGAATCACCATGAGGAGGATGAACAGTACTGCAGAATGTTAATAGCGCATTAAAAGCCATTTAAAATTCAGATTCACAGTGTTTCCTAAGAAGGAGAGAGCACTGCTGTTTGCAACTTTTAATGTGCACAGTTTTTTCCCTGGTGCAGTGAACTGTGTGTGCTTTTTGAGCGTAAATGCTCCGTGGTAAGCACAGAAGAGCATTTTTTAGCTGAAAAAAATACCACCACCCTGAAGCATCTCAAGTGTTGGAGCATATTGCTGGTCCATCTTTATTAGTACACCAGCCTGTGTTAAGCAGCTGGATTTTTTTTTTTTTTTTTTTGCATCACCATGTATGACAGGTTATTCACTGTGGATCATTATATTAGTAACTTAAGGCCAAACAAACACCATTAACTCAAAAATAACCACCAGTACTGTAACTTTATTTGCTAATAAATATCTTAATAAACAGGCTTACCCCATCTGTAAGACCTGATAATGCCTCTTAGGAAATCATAGAAAAATAAAATACAATAATAATCAATAACTTGTACTTTGTACAAAAATCTCATTATGTTGCTCAGCAGGTAGTTTTGCCAAACCCCATATTCTTTCTGCAAAGAGATGGCATATGTGATGCAATTCACCTTAAAAACACTCTAATGTTGAGAGCTGAGCATTCTATTACACTATTAACTTGTAGGCATGCCAGCACATGAAAATTTACATGAAACATCATAGCATTGTAGGAATAGAATCATAATAAAGAAAAGAAGGTAACACCACTTTTCAGTAAATAATAACAACTTCACGTCTAATGTAAATTCCCCTTGGGACTGCAAATCAGAAGGGTAAGCTTTATATTCCATGGATGTTGCCACAGTACTGTGATAAACAGGCAAGAAGAAAATGCAGTGGGATGTGTATGGGAGATATATTAGGTGAAGAAAAGTAATTTTGAAGAGTGAGGCAGTCCCAGGGGGAAGCATCGACACTGGCTGTGCAATGTTCAGTCTCCCAGAAGGAGCAGTTCAGTGCCACACGAGTCCAGACTGATGGAGGAGAAACCCAGAGCCTCTGGGACTGCAGCACCAGAGCTGCTTTGCTGGGAGATGAGTGCTGAAGACTGAGCCACAGCTAGTGGTCATTATTCAAACGTGTCTTGGTTAAAGAAGCAATGGCAAAACAAACCTTAGCAAGGGTCTTGAAAGAAAAGGTGGGTTTCAGACTACTGGTAAGGATATGAGATCTGTGCTGAGGCCATGGTTTGATTTTGTAAAATAATTTGCGAGTATTATGAGTATACCATTGCTTTTGAAGCCATCTACCTTTGAAGTTTTGACATGGCTGCTTAAATATATAATCTAAAGTGTCCGTCATCAAATATTTATTCATATATACACATACATTGATACATTTTATGGCTATGCTAGAACAGCAAACTATGAAGAGCAGTCATATTTAGTTTTGTACAATCTAATTTCACAGAAGAGACAGAGATTAAAACCCCTTTTAATTCAGATACATTTAAAACCAACACACAGAAAGAGAGGCTATCCTGAGAAAACATACCAACCATGTTATCTTCCAAAAGTAAATCAAAGCTAATGTTTGGAAGGTAGTAAAATATTCTTTTTGTTTTTTTTTTTTCATTTTTTTCTTAAAGTGAAAGTGTTTTGTTTTATTTTTTAATCTGATGACAAAATTAAAACTGTTAAATCCAACTAGATCAATGAATGTTGCTTTGCTAGAAAATAAACTATTGCCTTTCAGTAAACAGGGTTTCACATGATCTTTTAAAGGTTATTTTTTCCTTGCTAAACTGAAGGTGCAATCCTGAGAAGTGCAGAGAAGTTCCCGAAGTCAATAGGATTTATACCAGACCAGAGAAGAATGAGCCCTTTTTATGTCTCTGGGTTTTCAGTCACGGCACTGCTGTGTGTGATGTAATTGATACCACCAGAGAACGCTGATATCAGCAGCAACAAACACTGAATCCCGTCACCAGAGTTAACAAAGAAGCAACTTTTCCCACTTTTAGTGTGAAATAGACCCCTCAACCCTACTTAGGAAAGCTGGGAGAAGAAATTGCTGCAGAAGAAATGGTGATAAAAATGCTACACTGCCAATTCAAAGCTAACTGTTTCTTGGGGAGATAGGGAATCGTGGCCATTAAGCTGTAAAATGCTTACAGGTTTCCTTATTAGGAATCTTGGAGTAGGGTGGTTTTCTTCAGATAGGGAATTAATGAAAGAATCCAATAAATGGAACCACAAAGAGGGCATTTGGTTTTTTATTTGCTATTGTGCCATTCATTAACTGGCAGATCTCAAGACTGGGACTGCAGAGCACCAGGAGTATGAAGCAGCTTGTTCAAAGAGGCAAATATCAGCCAGAACTTGTATTATAAAAGGCAGATTATATTGCATCACGGTTTATGTTTAGGAAAGAAAAAAGATAGAAAAGTCCTATTTGTTGTCTAGGTTCTGTTTGTTTGATGGGGATGGTGGTTTCATCCTGAATTTAAATCCAGAAGCTTGGGTAATTATCTGGGGGAAAAAACCCCACAAACCCAGACCATTTCTGCTAGATACCCTATTAGACATGTAGGTCATTTAGGTTACTAATTCCAAAGTCAGTTGACCGCCCATTCCAGAGAAAACAACAAACACTGCAGCACCCAACATTTGTACCTTGCAGTTTATCTTTTCCATGGTGAGGGTGACCACAGCCTACCTTGATCACATCCCTGAGGTAGCAGCCTTGTCTTTTAGGCTCAGTGCACCCTCTTCTCCCCATTAAATGAGGCCATCTGTTCTACACATATCTGTAGAAACCTTTGATTCAAAACCTTTTCAGCCAATTGACCTCTTTGTATGGATACAATTGACTTTGGATCATGCCTTGAAGGCATGATCCAACTTACCTCTCAACTTGAAATGCTTCCACAGAAAAATTAAAACCAGCAAAAGCTTTAGCAATCCACTTGAATGACAAGAGAGCTCATATCCTAATAAGTGCTTGTTCTCTAACAACAAATTAACTGTGACAGTAGTGGGGTGCAGGGAAGGAGAGTCTGTTTGCAGAGCTGGAGCCTACCTACAGAATATATGGACGCTGGGCTTCATCCCACTGCCATGGAAGTCAGTAACAAACTCTGACGAATTTGGATCACAGCAAGACTATTTATTGCCTATTGACACAGAAACCTTTAATTCCTCACAGTCACATCACTGTCCCAGGAATTAATCAAGATGTTTGTTAAAATCATTCAGTGGGCTTTGGAAATACCAGGTGTTTTAGACAACTTTCCCAAGATAAAAATGGAACTTCCCAAACTGACATTTAGTGACTAAACTAATCTACAGATTTGGAACACTGGCTGCATTTTGTCTTTTTCAGCGAATCCTATTGTACACAAACAGACTGTGATGGTAAGTTACACAGCTCAGAGCACCCAGCTTCTTAAAGAAAAAAAAAATCCTACTATGCATTTCCATTTTGCCTCTTAATTTTCAATGAAAGCTCAGTCTGAATGAGAGAAAACTGAAAGCTTGGTTTCTAAGCCAATATTAACTGGAGAGTTCTACTTTTTACTGTTTATTAAGGTTTCTCTCAAGAAAGTCAGTATGTAGCTATAAGAACAGTCATTCAAAATTCTGTCTGCTGGACATTCTAATATAAATTATAACTGTATCTGGGTTTTTTTTGTCCTAGGCTGGATCCTGAAAGATCAGAAAATAGATTTAATTTTTTTCTTCCTATCACTCAGAACATTATGTGGAGATGGTACTATGAAAATAGTCCTAGACTCTTTCAATGGGCACTTTTTCATTATCCACAACCAGAAATGAGCATTTGGGTTCCAAAGCAGATTTCTCCCAAACCTGATTTTCCAGATTCTAGACTCAAGATTACTTTCTCCAGAGTCCCTTGGCATCCCATAGTTGAGAATGCAGAGATTTGGATTTCTCTTTGATTTGTGGGTTTTCAGTTCCAGGGTTTTGGATTACCTGCCACACAATATACATGCTGCTGCTGTACAGTTTTTCACTGAATTTTCAGAACTGAAGAGGTGATAGTATAATAAGGCAAAATATGTTACCTCATGCTGTCTTAGAAATACTTTATAGGGATTTTGATTTTTGATTATACTTAACTCTACTCTTATATAAAATCAAATCAGCCTTTTTATATGAATTAAGCTGCACAAACACATAACTATTTACAGATTCAGGAGTTTCTGAGATAGCACTAAGATGTGTGCAGACCTACTCAAAGTCCTCAGTTGGAGACAGCTAAGAATTTTGGACAGGAAAAAAGTAGAACAGATGTGAAAACTTTAAATTGCTTTGAGACTGATAATTTTAATTCTGTTTCCCTGTTCCCCCTCCCCCCCTCCCCTTCCCATACCTTCACTGTCAGAACTTGCATTTTTTATTCCAGTTTAATTATTCAGGAATTAAAATATCAGATAATATGCTAAAACTTTCTGGAAGAAATAGGTACTTGGGAAATCTCCTGCAGGAAAGGAAAGTAAGATATATTCATGTAGGATATTTAAAGAAACATAGACACAAATAGATTTCACTGAACTGGTGTTACATTATTTCACATACAAAATATGGAAATATAACTTGAATCAATTTTTTAACCTTGGGTTTTTCATCAACCATTTTTGTTGTTTTTCCCTTCTAAAATTCAGCATATCTTTTTATACTACAGGTTGACATATCGTTACTCATATTCCCTTGAAAATTTCCCTCATTTTAACCTCCTAATTGTCTATAAATGGCTATTTAAAAGAAAATAATTTATATACTTTGTAAACATCTTTGGTAATTTCAGCAGAGGAACTTAATACTCTTTGTAGTATGGACTATATTCTTCCTAGTTCTGCTGCCTCATGGGCACCTCGCTTCCCCTTTGGGATCACTAATTTCTACAGTAATTAGCTGAATAGAAGAGAAGCAGCAGGAAGGGGCTGAGTGAGGTGGCAGCAGAAGGGTGAGCAGGCAGCTTTCTCTGAGCCAGTTTGAAGATGTTCTTTCTACCAGTGGAGGAAAAGAGAGGCTGTCCCTTTCCAGCTAACAAGCCAAGGAAATTTGGGAAGAACTATACACACACAGAGTGCATGCCACTAAAAATTTTGCAAGTCAATGGAGCAAATAAACCCCATTAGGTAATTGTGTCTGTAGGTTTGAAAAATCTGATATTAGGATATACATTCTATTTACAATTATTTATGTACATATAGACAAATATTTTATAACCACATGTTCAACATACCCTGGTAATCTGAGGAATTATATACAATGCTCACAGATGAGCAGTTTGCACTACTAAATACAGGATATGATGGTAGAAGAGTTGTGTGAGCTGTAAGTACGTGGCACTGTCTTATGCAACTCTTTTGGGTTTTTGTTAGAGCTCCTTAGCACAGTATGGACAGTTCTTCCCTTTTTACCTCATCGTAGGTTTTAAGGATTTCTTTTTTTCATTTTCAGTGCTGATTCATTTGTCTCCCCAGGAGATTTCAAGATCATTGTCCTACTAAGAGCTAGTCAAGCCCAATACATCCTTTCCTCACTCTCAAAAAATAATTATAGTGCTATTGGAAAAAAGAAATTATCTTTGCCATTTATTCAGGAAGGATCCATTAAAATTGGTGAACAAGGGTATTCTGGAAGAATACAGAGTTCTTCAACCATGTGCAAATGCTACAAGTGTCTCTATTTTCAGTACTTTTCCTGGAAGATGCAATGGAAGACAGACTTTTTGTTATGATTTTAGCTAAAGAAAGTTGGACTGGAGTAGAGGCAAGTCCTGCTTTCCACTCTCTGAAGGAATATTCCAAGACAGAGTGAGCCCATGACAGGGTAGTTACAGGTACCCTGTGCTCATAAGAGAAATTCTGAGCTGCCAGAATGTGTCCCACAGAACCATTCCATCAGCTGAGGTAAAACAGTTCAATAAATGCTGCAGTTTGCAACAGGGCCAGATGAAAATGAGGAAATGCTTTTCAATACAAGGTCGAGTATGTTCTGGGCTGCTTTACCTTGGTGGCTGACGTGGTCCCTTGGGGTCATTCTGACATGGAAATTGCTGTGGGTAATGCAGTCTCACTGGGCACCTCCACAGTCCCAGCTATTCCTCATGGTAAATCTCAGCTGACTCTGGATAAAGGGGGTCTGTTTGTTACTTAGGACCCATCTTTGGATCCTGCAGCAATCTGCATTGAAAAAGAAATTAATGAAGCCCTGTGTTAGGCTCATCATATAAAAAATTGGCAAATGGATAGTCAGTCTTAAATGATGTAAAAATTAAAGTACTGCAGTCCATGAGTTCTGTGTCAGAATAATCCAAGTAATACCTAATCCCATATTGGACACAGCATATTTGGCCAGAATAACTAATTTATTTGAATTTATTGTTAAGTGCACTATTTGCTGTTAAAGGATTGCTTTTTGCTGGCTGGTGTCCTGAAGGATGGAATGTGTCTAGGCTTTTATTGGACACACTGGATTTAAGTTCATGGAAAACAAAAAGGGTAAATTTTGTTTGAAAAAAATTTAGATGACATAGCTCAATTCTCTTCCTTTCACCTCATGGCATCCCATTGTTTCTCAGTAATTCCAATGTACAAACACCTCACGAGTAAATTCTACGAAACCTTCTGCTGTGACTTGTTCAGTTTTAACACCATGGATATTATGAACAAGACCCTCTCTTTTCACAGGATCAGAATAAGGACTGGATTCAATTAAGGCATGAGATTCATCTGATCAAGCAAAGATGCCTGAATGGATGAGCTATCACTGAATGCAGAGAAACAGGTAAGAATTATTTCTTTATGACATCCACATTTTAACACCTTTTTTTGTGTTGCTTGCATATAGCACACATTTTATTTTGTGAACTTTCAATGAGCACTTTTAGTCATAAAGTACTTTGTAATGTGGGCCACATTCTCAAAAACAGCCTGCTAAATTTGCTTATCAAACTTAAACTCCAGCTGCACACTACAATATGCAGGATAATTAGAACTCCAAAGTTCTAATTCTCCAAAGAAAGAATTTTTTGTTACAAAGAAAGTTACTCTAATTTCACATATACATTTGTGGCTTGTACAGAATTAAGCTCACATTTGAAAAATAATACCTGTTCAGGTTTGTGTTGCTGTTTTGTTGTTTTTTTTTTAATTAAAAAATTATGAAAAAACTCCAAACTAAAAGAAGAATAGACTTGGAATCATCACAAGAGCAAATACAATATTTCCAAAATGGGGCAAATGTAAATTTGATCAACATAACTATTAGAAAAGTGTCATACTGCACCACAACAGCAACAACTGAAAAAAATCCCACAAAATCCTGGATTTACAATGTTATTAACACGTCCTTGCTCAAAGAATCCCTTGTTCTTTCCTTTCTGGTTATCCAAACTCTTGTTTATATAAAAAATATATCTGATTAATAAATGTTTTAATTTTGTTATATTTTTTTCTATTTAAAAAATATTTTCAGTAGTGTGATAAATTTAGAAATTAATTTTCATGAACTACATCCGGGTTGTGTGCATGTAACAATGTCAATTCTGCACCCTCACTACCAGGAACCAAAAAACTGGAAAAGGACAATAATCTAAAAGTGCACATATATGGTTTTGGGTCAGCTGTGGATGATTTTGAAACCCCATTAACAAATAACAGACTCATACCTCCTCAGTAATGTATTTAGCTGTGAGAAAGGCTCCTTCCACAGATGTCCTGTTGTTGGCCATGGAAGCAATGATAGGCAAAATGGATAATGATGAAGCAAACCCAACTTTTAAATTATTCTATGGTGTGTTAGTATATTTAGAAAGGCTACAGGTAAGTATCGTTTTCTTTCTGTAAGAGCACCTCTACTAAACAACTATTCAGATGTGGAATTCAGGCAGAAATTTTCAAGTGACAGTCACAGAAAAGAACAAACACTTTTTTCCTCACTGAAAGGCTGTGACCCTGCAGAACTCCTGCTGATGAGTTCAGTGGGACTCCTCCTGATGGCAAAATTACCTTTGGAGCTACAATAGGACTGGAGCTACCCTTCTTTAAACAAGCTCATCAAATTGGCATTGTAGAACACCAGTGACTCCTGATCTTTAGAAAACGTGTTCCTCAATTAAATCTGCCTCTTTTTTTTTTTTAATTTAATGAAAGGAAGAAAAATGTACTTAGTGCACTAATGTTATCTCACCTAAATTAATGCAACTATTCCCACATAAAGTGACAACAGTGAATCAGGCCTCGTGTGTCTTACTCTGTAATCTGGTTGGAAGCATGATCTTTTCTGAGTTGCTTTCTGATTTTCATTCTTTGTCACTAAGATACAATGGCAGCCTTTTCCAAGACTTAGGAAATACACTGTGATTTACCAGCTGTAAAGTAAGCAGTAAATACCATTATGATTACACAAAGTAGTTAGTTCATTTTGATATACACAGAGATTATACTAATTAGCCAAATGCACGTTTTAACAGAAGAGTTGTAATGCTGGAGTATATTGGAATGCCACAGAACTTAAAACTACCCTCCAAACGACACAGCAATGAACAGAAGCATCTGCACAGGGTCACGTGTGACATGCATTGTAGATGTGTGTGGGGGTCCCACAGCACGCAGCCATGCGCTCCTGCCCCTGCTCCCAGGAGTGCACATCCCATGCAAAAGTTTGGAAATGCAGCCCAGCACGTCTGTGTCAGTTGTCTGAATAAAACATGGAAGCTGGAAGTCTTAGAGAGGTACAAATATTATGTTAGGCCTTTGCTGACGTTGTCTTGCATGTAAATATGGCTGTTGAAGGGTTCTAAAGGTAATATCTCGGATGTCCTTTAGAGATCTGTACTAAAGGAAGATCTGGCCTGGAATGACCAGAGCTCCATTACAGCAGAGTCTGCTCTTTACTTCTAAAAGCAGTTAGAAGTAGACTCAAGGCAACATGTTACCACACTGCTGTCCTGCATCTCCTTTTCTGCCTTTGTGCAAGGTCACTGAATCCTGCAGCCTGTAACTTCCAGCAGCAGTGGGGCTGTACCGCTGCCCTCGGCCGGAGGAGGAGATGGCCGGCCTGCTCCCACAGGAATAACCCCACTCCACCCATGCCTGGCCCTCTGAGGTCTGCTGCTGCTGCTGGAGATGATTCCCCATACAACAGCACAGACCTGTAAACAGAAAGCTTTTCTGAAATCTTTGCGTCCACAACAGAGCTGACAACCATGTTTTACATGTGGTCATGGAAATGCTACAACCAGTTTTCCAGTAGTAGAAGCGAATGCTGAGTATTACATTTAAAAAAAAAATTCTAGGATGGTGAGGAATCCCAAGGATAAACAAGTTTTCCAACCTAAACTTTAAAGCATAAAAAGTGTCGAGTGCTAAAGTAATTGAAAATCAAGAACCTTCCTTAAGATTTCAAACAGATGACTCTAACTATGCTTCCAATTATTCACACAATGAAAACTCGCTACATAAAATCATCAGGCATTTCTGCAAACAATACTAATGTTTTGAGGCACCAGCTTACCAGCATTCAAATTATTATAAAGTAACATAATGATAGGACCCATACATTTGGATTTAATTAAGAGATAAAATAAATATTTATGTTAAATTTCTTTTTGATTGCACATTTGGTGTTGGAAGTTACATGGTCACAGAACATGAAAGAAGTCAAATACTTTTTGATCTACCAGCAAATTCTAAATACATCGATAAAGAAGCCACACCAGGCCAAATAGATTACTACTTTCAAGTAAGTCCATGAAAGTTTCCCAAATACTGTTATACAAAGTTACACATCCATGCTGAGTTATTCATCAATGTGTAGCAAGAGTCTTGCAGTAGGCCGGGATTTAATCGGCAGAGAACTGGTGGAGGAGCTGTGTGGTGTGACTAAAAATTCCAGTTTGGAAGCATTAACATGGAAGTACTTGTATAGTCTGAACTGGAGACTGCAGTTCTTGAAGTTGGGAAGAGCAGGAGGGAAGAATGAGAATATTTTTCCATTTTAGAAATGCTGAGGCACAAAACACAGTTGCATCTATTACTTTCATACATGAAATCCTTTCTCCTGTATGTGCATCATGTGTAACCGCAAAGTCTGTAAACTGCTCACTATTCGTCTCTGGTGTCCAATGAGTGCAACTCCAATTCTTCTAATGTCACTGCAAGATAAAAAGTTTCATCTTGGATGCAAACATAATAAAGCCTCTTGTACACAGAAGAATACAAATATATGATGACTTCTTCTCCAGGACAGTTTACCTTCCTGATCAGGGCAAATAAGAAAGCTGCAAATGTTCAAGTTTTCTGCATCTGTCATTTTCAGTTTTTTAAAGACAGCCATTTAAGAAAAAGAATATAATTAAAAAAATGCAGTTATAGTACTCAGGCTTTTGTGATACTGCTGGTCAATTAATTTTTCCAAATCTCAAGGACTAATCAGAGAGGTGAGTTTTAATAGCCCAGTTTTAGTAATGTTATAGTAGCAACTGTTTCCCACTCATACTTGCAAAGAACTGGGGCTTAAACACCCAGTATTGCAGTTCTGAGGCAGAAGGAACAGAGGTTGGGATGCCTTAGGTTTTAACATTCACATTTTCAAAGCCTGTATTGCTTAGTGTGTAACTCTGAAGTGTCTTGTAGCCTGCTAACTTCTGTTCCCTCATGCTGGTTAGACATAACAAAGCCTCTCTCTTTGCTCTCCAAGGATACCTGGACTATCCTAGGCCCAAAATGTGTAAACGAACATCTTTAGAAGGGGAGTAGCCTTGGGGAAATGATGTCACTAACTGAAGCTTTAATTGGGGAATTAACCCTGATATGCAAATGAACCAAACTTATAAAAGTGTGAAGAACTCATGACTTGGGGTTCATCTTGGATGTAGCTTTTGGCCTGTTCAGGGTGTACCTTTGAAGGCCCTTCAAATAAATACCTACCTTTAATCTCTTATTCTTGTCTAGTCTCTGTTTTTAGGTGACCACTTGAGGCACCAGTTTTGCTTCTGGTGATTTGGGGAATGGTAGTGAGAGATTGTCTAAAAATCAAATTAGCAGTGAATCTTTCCAGCCTGACCCAGATTTCCCTCCCAGTTTCCCTCCATCTGATCCAGACCTGCACCCCAGGGTGGGTAGCTCTTGTCACCCACAGAGCTTGGCTCTTTGGCAGGAACAAACTCAACAGTCCCCAGAGTTCAGCACAATCCAGCAATTTAGTTGTTCTATAAACATCCTCAGCTGCAAGATCTGAGAAAGATCACAGAGGCAAGGAGGGCAGGGAAACTTCAGATAGGCCCTGTCAATTGTGCAAATCCCACACTGGGACATACAGAGATTGCCTGTTTATCCTCAAAAACTGTATGATGATACAACCAGTAAAGGAGCTCACGGGATGAGGCATGGCCTTTATGAGTTTCAGATCTGCAGTTCCATATATCTGCCTCTGTATCCTCCAGCTGAGGAACCACTGGAGAGCTTGCAACTATGTACTTAACTATGAACTAGGCTTAACATTCATGTGGGGGATGATACACAACACTTGGGGTCAGCAAAAATATTGAGCAGCTGAGAAGCTAAAAGCAGTCAGCTAAAAGAATAAAGCTTTACAGTGGAGAGTACTTAGCTAAGCGTAGCACTTATCAAGGAAAGCCTGATAAAGCACAGAAAGAAGCCAGCTGGTCTTGGGTAACACAGGTTATTTGAAGAGAGAGGGAAACTTTCAAAAATTTGAAATGGTATCTAAGGAAAGTAGAAAGGATGATAACCTTAGATTAGCTGTAAAAGCACAGTAAGGCAGGCTAAAAAAGAACTTGAGGAGCAAAGAACTTGTACCCCAACAAATAAAATAATACATAAAATAAAACTCATAATAAATCCTTTTGAAAATTCACTGGGTACAAGGAACCTGCCACAAATTTGTAGTCTAATGATGATTTGGGTATAAAAGAGCACTGAAAGAGTGGCCATTGTTGGAAGGCTTCACCACTTCTTTGAGCTGACATTCCCTGTGGAAGAAATTGAAATGACACCCATGGGAGATCCTTTCTGGGGAACTTGTCTGAAGTGACTGCAGGAGAGGTTATGGTTACAAACTGAAAAACAAGCAACAACCCACATCCAGAACAGGACTGTATTTAGGCATGAGTGCCAAAAGAACATAAAGATGAAATAATGGAAGTACTATCAGGGTTGTGAGAGAGGGAGTTTTCAGCTGTGCTCCACATGCTTAAAAATTTCTGGGTGCCTGAAGTATGGAGTGTGATGCCAGACAGAATGTTTCCAGGGGAGATTTGGGGAACCACAGACCTGTGAGTCTGTGATCATTACAGGGCATAAGAGAAACTACAGGAAAGTACAAAATTACTGGATGCTTGGATAAATGAGCTACTTGAGTCACTATGGCTTTTGCAAGTAAAAGTTCTGTTTTATGAAACTACTTGTTTCCAATGGAAGAAGATGATCTATTTGATACACCTCACTTGGATTTCCAAAAGCTTTAGGGAAGATTTCTCAGAAAAGCTTTATAATGAAAATGAGGAGTAACTTCTATGTAATATAGAGTGGAACATGCTATGTAGCATAATGTGTTCTTTGCATGACTAAATAAAGACAGGAGGTTAGCAGTACATTGTCAGGTTTTACAATGTAGTTATTGGTATAAATCTGCAGGGACCTCTGCTGGGATAATGTTGAACATTATTGTTCAACAACTCAGTAAATGGTCTGGGAAAACAGCTGAGCAAGAGGTGAAGAACTCAGCTGGTGAGGCCAAATTGTTCAGTGTAGGAAGGGCCAGCTGTGCAGGGCTTTGGAATGATCTTACAAAACTAACTGACTATCCCATAATGCAGGAGCTGGAATTCAGAGTATGTGAATGTGAAGGGAGGGAGAAAATCAGTCCTAATTTCACATGTACAATTCCTGTATCTTAACTGACAGCTACCAGTACTAATATAGCATCAAATAAAAGACTGGGAATTCATGGGAAGGGAACAGAGAGCAAAACAGATCCCATCATCATGCTACAATATGAATCCAGTTTGCCCAAACACTTCCATATTGAGAGCAGGGTTTGCATTAAAAAAAACCAATAGGGTGGTGTCAGAGATGGTTGGAACAACTTCCTTATCAGGACTGATAAGAACTTGATGATATTCATAGCAAAGTAAAAAAAATATTTTTGCCACTGATTTCAGTGGTCTAGATCAAAACTGACTCCCCAGGAAACACGCTCATCCCTGGCCTTTGGTTGTGTTTGGTGGGATCACAGAGTGGAACTATCAGTTCTGAGTCTCTCCATTATACATTTCTCTTGTGTTGCTTTGGTAAATAACTGTATTTGTCTTTTGTTAGCTGAGCTAGGAAAGGGATTGAAAGCACAGTTCCATACTCCACAGTATTTGTGTGTCTGCAGCATCCAAACAAATTCAGGTTAATTAGTCACTGCAGGGATAATAGATTATATACTTACTCAATATTCATTCTTGAAACCATATCCAAAGTTGTGAAACCTGCTGCCATGAAGTTATTTTTATACTGATCCATTTTTATGGAATCCAGCCAGTCACTGACTGAAACAAACAAAGGATATTCTGGAACTTCACCAGGTGAATCTGGCATTCTGTAAACAAAACAAAACAAAACAAAACAAAACCAATTTACTCTGCTAGACACTGCTTTTACTAAAAGGCAGAAGGAATGAGAGAGGAGTCTGAGCTGTAAAGGTCAGATCTTGACTGAGGATCTCTTTAACCCGTTGTCTAAAACTTATAGATCACATCAGTCTGCCAAGTTGCACTAATTAAACAATACATTTTATTACAGAACTGCAGCTCAGTAACACCGCTCTTATTTTTGTTCCACAGAATGTTTCCTTGCAGATGGACACATTCAGGATTATAATAATTGGTTAATGAAGTAGTCAATGTAGAGGACAAAGAAAATTTAGCATAAGATGCAATTAAAAAAATTAAACCACCATGAGATGATTTTTACATTTATCTACAACTTCCCCCCCGCCGCTGGCTCCTTATTGCAACACCATTATGCTACAGGAACACTTTGATTACAGTACTCAAAAGCTAAAACTCACCCTAAAAAAAGTAAAAAGACTAAAATATTATATCTTTCCTTTTACACAAAATTACACAGAGTAGCAAATAAAATTGGAGCTAATTTAGTCACATTTCTTTTTAAGTTCTTTCCCCTAATATTATCACAACTGAAACAAAGATGGGGGGGAAAAAAAAGATTCCAATTTTGGGGCATTGATTTCCAGTCTTCCATTGTGTGCCACACTTGGGAGGGCTCACAACTTCCCCTGGCTTTATGCATTTTGTGTAGAGAAGCTGTATGAACAAAATGCAGAAGATGTACACTGCTGTTTGTAAAAGCTTTATGATAGTCTTTAGAAGAAACACACAATTTATTGAAAAGGAAAATTTAGACAGCAAAAGCCAGCCAACATCATGGAACATGACTTAATGAGTAATGTAGGAAGCAGCACAGCCCAGTGTCTAATGTACCAAGTTTCACCCACACATATTCAAATACATGAAGTACAGTGATTTTCATTCTCATTATCAAAATGATAGAGGGAGAAACTAAAGGACAGGAGAACACTGTTAAGTACAAACTGTAACTAAACACCTACCATGGTCCCTTCCCATCTGAATTACTCTGTGATTCTATAGAATAACTGCTGACCTTCTAAGTTACCCAACAACTGCATCAAGCATTCTCAAATGAATGGAAAACACTTTCCCAAGCAGGTGAAGTCAGTAATAGTTCAATAAAGCATAAACTTTTTATATCTTAAACTATGATTTAAAATAAAAAGACATAAAAATACATTACTCTGATGCTAAATAAAGAGATCTAGGTACAAATAGCAAGTCTCATATATGTTTATATGCATATACACATAGAGGCTGCTAACTCTAGGGTATAGATATTTAATCCCACAAATCTTCCTAGTCTGTGTTGATGAAATGGCTGTAGGCCTAACTCCAGGTTTTCCTACCAACTTCTCCATTCAGCCTTTCCTTTCCCACAACAAGGTCCCAGCCCCAATTCTGCCTTGTTGCTTAGCCCTTCTCAAAAGCATTTAAAGGTTCTCAGCAAGCCCCACTCAGGGCTTGAGAACCCCTTATAAATCCAGCAAGTCTCCATGAAAACACTTTTCTCTTAAGGTGACTCTTAGTGGTGAATTAAGAGAGCGAGGCCACCTGGACCTTCACGGATTTCAGCTGATATGCAGGGACAGCTTGGATCAATAAGCCTACAAATACTGACAAATTCTTCCACCACAGCCTTGCTTATCCTGTGGCTGCATTCATTTCTGTAATATTAATGAAAAAAACCCTGGGCAACAGTATCAAGAATTTGTTGTGGAATGGTAACAGCATAATCTCTTATTTGGCCACTGCTGCCATTCTGCTGCAGATAAATAAAGATTTAGCAAGCTAAGACACAACTACTTTCTGAAGAATATTACTCCAATGCAGTTCAGAAATTGCTTGAGCACTATCAGATGGAGAGACAGGCTGTTGAATAGAGAAAAAAAATTACAAAGAGAAAACAAGCACATAGGAGAAACACACACAAAAAAGAACAGGGATTCACAAAGATAAGGATAGACAGTGCATAAACAGAACTTACCCCAAAAATTATAATAAAATAGCCTAATATAATCTGCACTTATAGAAATGAAAAAATCCTCCTTATACAACAGTGTATTAACAATAACGCAAACCTTAAAAAGGACATGAAATTATTTGAACCTTCATGACTTTATGAACTCAGAACTTTGTGGTTCTCAAGCCCCTATTTAATGCCCTAAACCAAATAATGACAGCCACTATGTTACAAAACCCCAAAATGTACCAAATAGAGTCTTACACAAGTACGTCCTCCACTAGGGTATGAAGGGTGCTGGGATTGCGGATCAGCTTGTCCAGGAAGCTGACAATGTCACTGAATTTGGGACGGTGGTTCCTCTCCTTCTGCCAGCAGTGAAGCATTAGTTGGTGAAGGGAAGCTGGGCAGCCCATGGGAGCTGGAAGCCTGTAGCCCTCTTCAATGGACAGTATAACCTGCACAAATACAGTGTGCATGATTAGCAGGCATTAAATGCTGAAAGGACAGGCTGATAATGACAATTAGAAACCAGGGAGGATCAATTATTAATGGCACAGCCCCCCTCACTTTATGCATTGCTGGGGCTTCACTCAGGGAATCAGGAATGGCAGGGGTGTGACCAGAGGAGACATGAAATATTTTGTAAGCATATGAAACAGAGTAGGAACTTTTTTAGGCTCTCTGGTCAGCCCCTTCAAACAGCTGAGAACAGAGGAGGGGAATGAAGAACTCACCAAAACCACCATCATTTTCATCCACTTCAGGGACACAAACTCACCTGGTGTGGCCACTGCATCCCACCATGCTCTAATATTTGCATTCTGACACAGCCTTTGTGTGTGGCAATGCCCCAATATGCTTAAGCACTAAAAAAGCACGTTGTGGCCCCTGACAAATTTACTTGGTGTTCACATGTTTCTGCTGATCCTTAGAGTATGATTAAATCAGGCAATGTCCCCCACCCCAAGTTACAGCAGAGTTATTTTGGAGTTTCCCTCAGAAAACCTGGATGTCTGAGATGTTTATGACAAAACAAAAGTTAATTAAATTATGGTATTATCCTAAAGTGAGTGAGACCTTCAGATTCAGCAGATCTAGACAATGTGTTTGGTAAAGATTTGGAAAGAAGGAGGTCTGATGCCAAAGGTAAATCACAAGTATTAAAAATTACAGTTGATCAGAGTTGAAGGAAAGCTGATTTTTAGTAATACAGGTAGCAAAAAATATTGTTTGAAAATGGGATGGCATTTCAGCATGGCTGGATAGGAGTTAGCAAAAGTAGGCAAGGTCCATGGAAAGCTTACGTGGATTCATCCCATGAAAGATTTAAGAAACATGAGGAGAGGTCAGTAGGTTCTGCAATGAGTGGCAGTACCAGCGGGGATGATGTTACAAATTACACAGTCAGGATTTTTTTGGTATAGAAAAGAAAGCAAAGCTAGTCAGTGGTAATCAAAAACAAAGCTAGGAAAAACACCAGCCCTACCACACATGCATAACCCTCCCACATAAAAATCCAGCCATTGCTAGATGTTGTTTAATGCACACATGATTGTACACAATATTTATAACCACACAGTGCACTTAGGAGGAGCATACCGACTGCATTGATCCCTACTGTGCTGCAAGGAGACATCCATCATTTTCACACAGATGTATGTACATGCTGCAGACATATTAATGCAGCTGGAAGGGGTTACATTAAACTGTTTACAGCAAATCAATGTTTTACAGCACCAGCTCTGGCTTCAATTTATTCAATCTTATTATCCTGGAATATATCCCCATTCTCTATTTGAATTCTGAATTAATGTTGGCTCTGCTCAGCAATACTTAACGCTTATGCTGCAAGCATTATGCAGATAAAATAAGAATAATGAAGCCATGCTAGGGCCTGAGCTCCCCTTGATGGCATGGCAGGAAATGGAGCAGGGTTTCTGTGCCTGCTCACAGCCACTTTCTGTGTTTTATAAACACAGGTGACTTGGTCCTGTAATGTACATGCTGCTCTTAGAGGAAGAAATGCCATCCCACTGCCAGGGAAGTATTTCCTTCAGAACCTTGCCTCTCACTGATGAAAATGTCCCCGTGGACTCAAGATGGGTGAAACTCAACCCCACGTGCATGGAATTTTATTCACTTTTTACCTTTATTATGAATGTATCTCAAGCAGTTTGTCAAAAGTGGCTTCATAAAACACTGCTGACAGCGAGGGGCAGAGCTTAGCTGGGTACTGGCCACTGAAGAGGCCATCCTTAGCAGCCCAGAAATGTAGATACCGTCATCTTTACATTTAACTGTGCCTGTTGCAAATGATGGATTTATGAAATGTATTTTGCTTTTAAGGCAACAGGAAAACTTCTCTACTTTTATGAGACATATAGCATTTGCTCAACACAACAATAGAGGGCTGATGAGATTTTGCTAAAGTAATTTATTCAGGAAAAACCCAAAAGCGACTATAATTTTCCAGACATATTTTCTCTGTCACACTTTATTTTAACATATCTATGAAAATGAAGTCACAGTGCATTTTGTTTCCTCTCTTGTTCAAAAGGAACATTTAAGTATGAAGAGAAATGCCAGCTGGTTCTGGGATAATTATAATTTCTCATTAATACCAGCACATTTTAAAAATAAATTGGAAATATTGCCTCATTAGTATCCCTTGTGAGGCAAGTATTATTTTTAGAGTCTAAGAAGCAAGAGTAAAGATGTGATAAGTGTCTAATACTGCAATGGGAATCAAGTCTCAAAGGAAGAATTAGAGCTTTTTAGTTCCTTATTTATTTATATATTTATTTTAGCTCTTACTCTGCCCCATGCATAGCACCCATCTCTCTGTTGAGAGAAATCAGACATCCATGTACTTAAAAGGGAAGAAGTATTAAGTTTTTCTTAGTAATATAACATTATGTATTATAAAACATGTAAAGACTTTACATGTTAACTCCTTTCAAATGCCTTTTTCCCTTGTCACTTTAAGGTTGACAAAGCACCACATTAATCATGAAATCTGCATCTACAAGAAGGGTACAGCAAGAGCTTGTTTGATGTTAGACATAGCTGTGAAGTTTGATCATAGAATTAATATTATATATTGGTTATGATACCAAAATTGTCTGAACAGTATTTTATGGACTTCTACAGAAAATTTATACGTGTTTAATTTCAAATTAATTGGCAACTGGCAAAAATTCCATCTGAAAATGAAGCTGTAATCTTCCTGATAGTTTCATTATTAATAGTAACATAGATTCTTGCTTTCAAAAGTTAACTGACAGCTTTTTTAATGAGACTGAGACAGAAGAGAATCCAGAGGGACATTGTCCCTGTGTCCTCCTGACATCTGAAAAATCTACCAGGAGGGAGAGGCAGCTGCTCCTGCCTCCTGGTACAGAGCCAATCCCAGGCGCCTGCCAAGTGTTTTGGTATCTGTGGGTTGAGAGAACTATATCAGGGTAAGTTTTTTTTTCTTCAGTATTACAAGAAACTTTCAGGAATGTAAGTTTTATTCTGTTTGCTACAGTAGTTTTCTTGCATACCAATTACAAATCCATTAAATATTCTTTTCAATTTTTTTTCTTCTTTTTGAATTCTGTTGCTCTGCACCATGCACTAATTTATATGGTGGCCTCTAACAGGTGTCCCAGTAGAATTCACTCACAGCTGTTCTACACACCAAATGCATGGAATATAAATCTTCCTTCCCTCACATGAGCATTAGCAAGCCTGGCTCTTAGCACAATCTGTTCATCAGTACACTAGTTTCCTTGGAAAGTTCAATATCTTGGCTAATGTTTATTAATTAAGCAATAAGACACGACAGACTGTGCAGCAGCCCTAATTAATGGACACCTCTGGTGCCTGCCACACATCTAAGAAGTGCATTAATCAGCATCAACACAGTTTGGAATTGACTTACCACAGTAATAAAATGGTTATTTACTTAAACAAGAGCATTTCTCAAACTTAGCAACATTTTTAAGCCTCTGCATTATGCCATGTACAGTATTAATTTTATGAGAAGCATTTTTCAACTGAGTTTCCTTAAGTTCAGCTTCCAAATCCTTGCTGAGAAATATAACTAGAGGATGCTGGATTTGCAGAGGTGTTGAATCATTCTGGATACCTGTGAGCAGCTGTAGTCTCTGAAGACCAGACTGGGTTTATTTAGGTGGCAGGTACCAGTTTAAAACTTCTTCTATCAGCTGTGTTTGTCATTTACTTAGCCATGGTCTAAAAAAGTGAGTTCATTTCCCAAAGTTGTACCATTAGAAAAATAGTTGGTAAGATGGAATGGGAAGAAGACAAACGCCAAAACCAGACCTGGCTCTGCAGAGTTTATACTTGGAAAACTTTTGGTGATCTACCAAAATCCACCAAATTCAAGAAATATTTTAATTGCTATCTAGAGAAGAGCTTTATTATGATCAAAACTCAGTAAGTGTTTTAATGGTAATGTCAGCAGACATTTTGATGTAGCAGAACTTCTGACTATACCCATGCAAGACCTTACCAACTGTTGTTTGCATCCTGTGTCTTTTATGAATCTGTTTAGAGCACATCCCTCTCTGTTATTTTTCCTTCCATCTGTGCAGTACCACCAACCTTTGAAAGTCCTATTTTTTCTGCAAAATAAGCTCCTGTGAATTCAGGGTAATTTATTGTACTAAAAGAACCATCCCAATATCCAGTAAAAAAAGCTTTACATTATGTCTAATAACTTGGAATTTTCCAATGACACTCGGAGTCACTAAATGTATGTAGAAGGTCACAGGTGCTCACTGCTCTCATTCTGGCACTGAAGGCCTGTGGGGAGGAGAAAAGGAGTCCTTTGTGCTGGGAACTGCTGAACTGCAGGGAAAGGCCCCAGCAATTGGCATCATTAGGGCCTGCAGCATTATTTTGTATTAACTTTTATTTCGGATGTAGGAGTAATTAAATGCTGCTATCTTAATGCTGGAGCTGGTTATTTCATATATTCTAAATGCAGAGGTTTGTGATAGTCTTTTATTTTTGTTTCTGATGGGTTTGGTTGTGTTTTTCCTTTCCTTCCTGAAACAGTGAAATTATTTTTTAAAATTAAAATCTCTCTCAGATCCTTATCCCCAAATGACCGATCAGCCTTAACAAGCAACCAGACTTGAAGAGCTGAATAACTTAGCAACAATGTAAAAACAGCCATCTGGGAAAGTCTTGTCAATTCTTCAGAACCAATGCAGAAATATTCTAGGCACATATATGAGAGAGGTTAAGGTGGCTTGGCTGATATTCCACATTTTGACATAGAGATTGATGGCTGGTGGGAAGACTGAGTGTACCAGTTTGAGCTGTCACAGGGACCCATCAAACAAGAGAATTTGTGAAATTTAAATTGTGGTAGAGAAAAAAAACCCCATGATTCCCCCTTTCCCATGCTTCTTTTTCTAGAATAAACCCTCAATTATACTAGAAGCAAATGTGAGATTTTTTTTTTAATTGTGAAGGCTTATTTGGCCACCACTTTTGGATAAAAAAAAAGTCAAAAGAAAGCATAACTCTTTTATGAGGGAGAACCATTGTCCTGCACTGTGGTAAAGTAAGGTTTGCAAGGTAAGAAGAATGGACTGAATTCTTAGACAGGAGAATTGACAAATACATTTCTCATGGCAGCTACATTCTTTCAGAATGGGTGCCCATTGAAGGGCAGTGTCAGACTGTACTGGAGCTAAGGGGCCAACTCCATCATCAGAACAGTTCCAGTATTCCCTCAAGTTTTGTTTTACAGCTTCACTGAGAACTACATCCACTTGCCTCTGATTCTTTGGAATAGTCTTTAGACCATGGGAGGAAGCAGGTCAGGGTTTGAGCTAGAGAGGGCCAAGTCTTTAGGTTGCATAAATAACCTGCCCCACTGAAGCTGACAGAATTACCATGATTTAAATGAGCTGAGATTCCAGCCTAGAAAGGGAATTGGAGAGCAAAGCGGGGCAGGGAGTGGCAGTAACTTTCCAAGAACACTTCAACAAGTTGCAGGTTAGTCCTGGGCAGTACTCACATCCTGGTTGGACATCTCCCAGTATGGCCTCTCTCCGTAGGACATCACCTCCCACATGACAATTCCGTAGCTCCAAGCGTCGCTGGCTGAGGAGAACTTCCGGTAAGCGATGGCTTCAGGAGCAGTCCACCTGATGGGGATCTTCCCACCCTGGAAAATTGGTTGAAAATTGGTTGAAAATTGGTCAATAGGATTAGGATACAGAGTAATGCATGTTTAAAAGAAAAAAAAAAAAATCCTGGATGCTGAGATTCTACATTCTGACTTCCATCAATTTGCCTTGTCAATTTGCTGCAAGTGGAAAGGAAGAAATATGCCTTTTTATGGAATTGGAAAACAATCTGATTTCATATGTACTCTAAGTCACCAATACCTGCACTCTCTGAAAGCAACCCAGTTCAAAGAGCAGAAAGCATTTGAGATTATTAATGTTTGTTCAGTCACATAAATAATGGGAACACACTTTGGATTGAAAACATCCCAAGCCTTAAATTCCTAGTTCATTGACATTTAAGCTTTTTCCCTAAATGAAACAGAAACATCTATTGCAAAATGGAACACTGAAAGCTCTTAATAAAATTATATAATCAGAAAAGAAACTATGTGTGTTCTGTATGCTTTCAAAGCATTACATTTGATGGTATCTTTTAATTTTTGTTGTGTTCTTTAAATATCCAGGCAGAAAACAAGCCAAGTGTGTTTCTAAATGGGCATTTCCTTAGGATATTTGACAGTGTCATTCTGCAGCCTACAACTTAAAATCCAAGCTGTCCCACCAAAAAAATAAAGTAAGAAATCAATCAACAAACCTAACTTACTGTTTACAAGACCACAGGATGCAGGACTTTTCTCTGACATTAGTACTTTACACCACTGAGTCTCTTCTATTCTCTCATAAATAGTTTTTGTATGAAAACTACTTTTCCATGTCAGAAAAAAAAAAAAAAAGGTATTTCAGGTATTTCCTCTCCAGGTAAATTGCTCATTTCAAAGGTATATTTTTTTCTTTTCAAGACTGTACATTTATCATCATTCTCACTGCACTCTTTTAGAGAGAGAAAAGCAGTATGGTGAAGGTGCCACTAGATGGTAGAAGGAAGCAGTCAGTAGAGCTGAGCTCACTCAGCACTAGTTGCTTTCAACAAGCAGTAATAGATTCTGCTCAGCGTTATAACTGTATTTCTGACTGAAACAAAAGGGGGAAATGAACTAGAACATCCGTTTGGCAATTGAAGAGAAACCAAAGTTTAAAAAAAGTATGTAAATCTCTGTTAATTTCTTTGAATGTACAAAAAATTGTCTGTGAGTTGTTCAGGCCTGACTTGAGGTGTTGAGAAGCTGTTTGTTCTACCAATAAATTGTTCAAAATCCAAGCTCTGTGTGAGGATGTACCACTCAGCCAACCTCTCCTTTGCAGTGGGAAATGCATGGTTAACATTTATGTTGCATGACAGCGGCCAAGATGTCCTTTGTATCATGATACATGTTTTGTAGCTGCTTTTTCAAAGCCTTTGCTTCCTCACACGTAGTAAAACACTTACTGATTTTAGCACTAATAAGTTATTTTGTATTTTTGCCCAAACATCTCCACTATGTGCCTTTCATTTATCCATTATCCTGGTGGTCAGAGCACTCCTCTGGCACATCAGAGATGCAAAAGACTTTATACCTCACCTGCTGCCACCTGCCCTCACCAGCACTGCAGTGTGGGATGCTCTTGGTCCCTTCCTGGTACAGCTGTTTCACTTGGGAAGCAATTAAAAGCCATTTTTGGGTATGAGACTGAAGAAATAGGGGGACCAAGGAGAGTTGTGATAAGATGTTCTCCAAGGAAAGGCCAGGCTGATTTCTTGTCTCTTCTCCAGGAAACATTTATTTAATACCTCCTGAAGAAAGTGGGGAAGAGCACTTGGTGTTTGATCTCAGAGTCTGGTATCAGTGGTCTTTTCAAGGAATATGCAAGGCTTCCTGAGGTAGAGTTAAAATCAGCTATTTGATGCCACAAATGTGCACCTTACACTGGGATGTCCAACCAAAAGGATGCATCCTCTGAAAAACAGAGTTTTTGGGTCTAACTGCAAAAGACACTTGAAAAATATCTCTTCACACCACAGAGTTATGGGCCTTTTGCTTTCTACTGGATCGGGTTTAGTTCTCTATTTCTAAACATTTTATCACCAAACTTATGTAATTCTATCCTAAGTTAGATTCCTGTTTTTGGAGAGTTTTATTAATCATTTATTGTTTTTTGAATTTTAATGTAATTCTTATGTTAATAATTAAATATCTACTTGTAGGTAAAACAACAAATCTATGCGAATAAAAGGCATTTGGATATTTATACATTTTATATTTAATGTCTATAACATATTATGGCTAACATAACAGGAAAACTGTCTTCACACTGTATCCTTTTCATAAAGCTGATTTTGTATTCCCAAATTAAACTCAAAAGAGAGGGCACATCTTGAGCAGCGTTTGCAGCTAGATTTGTGACTTCTGGCTAAATAAAAATGAGTTTTAAAGAATCTGATCAGACTCTATAACTACTTTCATGATACAGCTTTACTGACTGATTCCTTTTGGACTGAAACAGTAGTGGCTCATTGAGTGTGAAAATGAGACTGAAGAACAGAATCTTAACAAAATACAAGGCAGTTCACGTTCAAGGGCACAGGATGTGTTCAGAGTTGTAATGTAAAATAAAATCCTTTTGTGCTGGCTCTAAAAACCTCTAAAATTTTTACAGTGGATTCATCTTGTGTATGAAGTTGTTATATTCATAAAAATGTAAATTTCAATACTTAATTATGTTTGCAGAATATCTTTTTATGCAAAAAAAGTTGTTTTATTTATTTGAAAGCCATTCAAAAGGTGGAGATTGCAATATGAGAACCTTAAGAAACATATATGGCTGAACAGCAGTAATAGTTGCTCATGCATAATAAAAGAACACATAAGGTTTAGAGGGGCTGAAAATATATTTCCTGTTTCTGATTAGAGTAATAGACAGTGCTACTGATACTAGATATGCCTTTTTATATTTTAATCTAACTGAGGAAATAATAAATGCAATACTTAGTGTTTGCACAATGCCTCACCTTCAAATTAAGATTATTTATAAATCATCACTTTGCTGTTACAGCAATGAAATCTCTCAGAGCTGCCTGCATGAGAAAGCCTTTTTTGCTTTTAGGTTATTCTCTTTTTTTTTTTTTGGGGGGGGGGAGGCGGTTGGGGAGGAGGCACACAATGGGTGTTAGGAAACAAATTGTTTTTCTGTTTCATCTCATACATTAATAATGATATCAGTGATAACCTAATTTTATTTTCACACAGTGAAATAACACTAACTCCACTGTTCAAATAATTAGAATTCAGCCTTTTTCCCTGTATGCTGCCAGCTGAACAGTGCCTATCTCCTCTTTTTTTTTGTGATTGTAATTTAATAAGCAATGTTACCACGCAGCATCAAGAGTCCCCTTGGAATTATAATATTAGGCTCACATTGCTGAGCTTGTAGAAGTGTTTGGAGATGAGCCCTTGAAATGAAATTTACCCCCTCAGCCACACCTACACACAGGCTTGCTTTCCCTGCAGAACTGGTGACAGCACAGTTTGGCACACTTTTAAAGGCAGGACTGGAACTCCACGGTGCAGAACACCTCATTCTTTACCTCAGGCCATGCATGAAAGAGGGACAGTCTTCACAAAATGTCATCTCTTCTCTGAGCTCACAGCACCAAAAAGTGCCTATGATGTCTTGTGTGGCCACAACTGCGTTTTTGCTTTCTCCAGTTTCATTTTTTTTTCTATTCTGCATGTTAGACATCTCTTTAAAATCAGGAGGCATTAACAGTTCCTTTAATTAAAAATTGAACCATATTTCTGAACTCCAGTTGAACAACGTAGCTCGCAGCTACAGCCCACTATTCTACCAAAAAAAGGTTGGGATGTATCAGCAAGCTCAAAATACGCGATGTGAAGAAACAAAGGAGGAAGCCTTTTAGATGCCCACAACTTTTGGCATGCCCTGGTAGCTCATTACAGTGAGGAGTGGTAGCACTGAGAGCCTGAGATACAAAACTGAAGGCAAGGTGTGTGTGAATTCCTGCTGCATGTGCACAGGCAGCAGCACTCAGCAGCAGCCAGAAGCAAACCCAGCGAGTGCACCAGGCTCAGCATGCCCCAGACATGTGAGAAATGCCTGCTCCTGTTAAAAAGCCTGTTCTGGATTTTCCTGGAATGACAGACACTCCAGAGGGACTGTCACAGCACTGGCTGCAGTTCTCCTAAATGCTGAGGAGCAAACCCATCAGATCCAGGTGCACAGGTATCTAGAACTGTCTAGTTCTGGGAGAAAAGGTGCTCAACTGTGTGCACCATTAGTCTGATGTGGCACGGGAATTCCTGTGCATCTGTCAGGTACTGCTCCTTCATGTGCAATGTCACTGGATCGTGCATTTTCCAAGACACAAGTATAGTACCTGTCTGTAGCCCAGTGACAGAAACAGGGGAAAAAAAAAGAACTTCAGAGTAAAGAGAGACAACAGTAATGAAAGATGTTAGGTTTAAATATTGGACATAATTCATCATTCTGTGTGAAAACCTTCTGCCACTTTGCTGGAGTGATGCTTTTATCTGATGCTCAAATTTTTCATGTGCAAGCCTACAAGCAGTCAGAATTTAACATCCTCAGAATCGTAATTTAGAACTATTCAGTACTATCAACAGTCTTCTGTTTTGTCTATTGAAATATCAGAGGAACTACATGGCAAGATAACAAAACTGCTCTGAAAAAGCATTTCAGAATTTGCGCTCATTATGCCCAATTCCAGTCAGTTCTATCAGTCTCATTTCCCTCAGAACTGAAATGAATAACCCCCCCCTGATTTTCAAAAAGACTGAATTTGCTTTTAATCTCTGGGAAAATATTAATTTTGTTTCAAATGTCCTGATTAACAATGCTGAAGTTAAATATGTGGAACTTGATTTTTCCCCCTAAGTTAGATATTCAAATTTTCAGAAAAAGTTATTTATGGCTCTGAGAATATGTTAATTTTAGTGTCTATTAACCCCTACACTGCACATCTATTTGTGTCTTCCAAAAGAGGGAAAGCTCTTGATGTATGGAAAGAATCAGCACTGAAGATATTGGCAGAATTAAAGCAGACAAGATAAAATGTCTGACAACAGATCAGAAACACTTCACATTAACCAGCAGTGATACCAGAAGTGTACCAGGATGCTTCTCCAAAATACTCCACACCAACCTGTTGTTTTGTCTTCCTAAAGGCCATCAGATGAATGAATTGAGTAGTGTTATGCAGACATGCAAACCTCCAGCAAGGCAGATACATCCTACCTTGCCACCTTTTAGCTCAAAAAATTAAAGAATTAAAATACTAAATTACTTTGCTAAAATTCAAAGAATTAAGAAATCAGGAACACTCTAATACAGTGGAGATTCTCCTTAGGAGTGGCAGCAGCATTCATTTCCTTTGAAATAAAGCCCTTCAGCATGTGGGCCCTTGCCTGCTCTGAGGCACTGATCTTACGTGGGGCTGAGAGATTGTAAGAATGCTGTTAAAAAGGCACAGTTCTGACCCGCAGAATCTGCATAAGGGAAATGGTAAGGCTTACTTTTTATCATTTACATCTATCCTGCCTTTGTATTTTCTGACAGGACAACTTAAGGAACTTTATACAAAGACACAGCAAACTCCCAAATACAAGGGGTTGATACCATTGCCTCTCATTTGTGTAATAAAGTGGACTATATATATTTTCCTGTTAGACAGGGTGCCTTTATCTACAAGCTGCTCATTGAAAATACATGGATTTTTTGCCAGGAATATTAGTTAAGTTTTAAAATCTTTGTTTAGTTTTTAAATTACAAAGTGTTTTTTGTTCACTCCAGGCCAGGCAGGTCAGTAAGGACTGGTGGTGTCCTCAGAGCCCTGGTGAGAAACAGTCAAGTGTACAAGGACAGATAAATCCAAGTATTTTGGAAAATCTGTCTGAGAGTGGTCTTTTGAAAGGTAATGATGAGACTGGTGGGGCCAAGGAGTCTCATACTGTTTTAGAGAGTGGGATTTTACATTTCTTTAGGATTAAGAATCCATTTTAGAGTATTGTGTGCTTGGCTCTCAATCACAGAGAAACCCTTTCCTCTCCTGAAATTAAATATCAGGAGCATGCATCTCTACCAAATCCAGTTTAGAAACTATAGCACTATTTGACAGTAATGATAGGAAAAAATGTCATTTTTCCTTGAAACTAATATTTCTGGCAAAGATCTATCTCTTTTCAAGAGCATCAATTTCAAGCTATCTGCCAGCTGTGTCAGCACAGCTCACATTACAGCCGTAACCAATTTCTTGAGAGTTACTCCTCCAGAGTCCTTCAATCTGCACATCCAGCCCATCCACTTTGCTTACACAAGGGGTCCTACCAAAGTCAATGGAAAAGGTGAAAAGGATTTTTTTTGTTCTGAGATGCTTATTTGAAGGATGCCTTACGTGGCACAACTCTGCAACAAAGGAATTTGCTACGTGGTCCATTCTTCAGCAGAACTGAGTTACCAAACACAAATATTTGTCTAAACTCAAGTAATTTAAGTAAAAAAAAAAAACCAAACAAACCAACAAACTTAATCAGGCACTGTCTTAAAAGCATCAAGGAAGGCTCATCTCTGAAATTATGCCCCTGGCTTGCCCAGGGCTTCATGAAGTATTTATTATTGGATCAAAAATAAACTGTTGCCATGCACTGCTTGAACACTGGATGTTATTATCTATCATTAACGATTTCACAGCTAGTGATTTCCACACTCATATCTAGCTGACATGCACAGCAAACACTTCCCAAGTTTCAGGAATCAAGTGGCCTCTCTCTGTACTGCCATAATCCCCAGATCATTCCTTCTGCCTTGCTGCTGAACCCCTGCCATAATTCCTTCCACACAATACAATTTGAAGTGGCCAATAAAAACTCAGAAGCATCTGGGAACTTGGAAAGCAAGAACACACTGAAATGGATTTAAATGTAAAATTAACACGATGCAGGCTATAGTACTCCAGTAAACATTTTTATATTCTTTTCTTTGGGATGCTGTTCTAAAGAGAATACTGAATTCATATACAACTTTCTCTGGGTACATGAGATTTTATTTACCTAGGGCTTCTTCAAAATTTATTCCAGAAACAAGCTGGAAACACCACAAAAATTAGGCTTTTCTTCTGAGATTTGCAGTACCACACATAGAAGATCATCAGAATTATTATGAGGCTGAGCTACTCTGCAAGTATCACTGCTTTAGTTTTCATCCCAGCTGCATCAAGAAGGGCAGAGGAGAATTAATATCTTAGTAGCTGATGAATTAAATTTTCTGCTCACATTTTTGTGAGGTCACTTCTCATTTTATTCTAAAGGAGTTTGCTGGTTATTTAAGTTTCAGTCAATTCATGGATAAGTAGCTGGTCAAAAGATGAGAAACAAACAGTCAGAAAGAAAAGGTCAGTTTTTAGAGTGGCATCCCCCAGAGATCAGTGCTCATGTCCTGCTGGCAGTGTATGTAGAATCTATAATCCAGACTAAACTGGGAACTTGTAAAATTGTACTAGAAATCCTAAGGTATTCATGGTAGTAAAAATGATGAGGATTCACCACAAAAATATGCCAAAGCACCTTATGATACTGAACTGCAAATTGATAAAACCTCACAAAATTCAGCGTCACCATGATGCACACAGATAAAATGCTCCTAACTCTACATAACAAATAACAAAACTCTGTACTAAGCTGTCATGGTTCAAGACAGATCTTGTGGCTATAGCAGAGAGTTGGCTCTGTAATACTATCAACCCCCTGCTCAAAAGCAGAGAAAAGGGAAAAATGGAATGAAATTGTAAAAATAATCAGGAAAAGGAGAGAGCACAGCACTGTTGAAACCTAGGATATTCCTGCATATTACTGATCACAGGCTTGATCCCTCATTCCAAAAGCACACATTGAAACTACCAGACAGAATAGGTGATCAAAGGTACAGAATAAAAGAAAGTAAGAATGGTCTATAAAACCCTGAATATAATGGATCAGATAATAGATGGAGGGGATAGATCCAAGGTACATCAAATGATAAGTGGAAAGCAGAAGATTAAGAACATTAACTTTTTTTTTTTTATAACAACACATTGCTACAAGATGTCAAAATTCAGACCTTTTCAAAAGTAACTAGGTAAACTTAGAGGAGAAATATTTGTTAAGGGTGTTACATACAAACACCTGCTTTTGATTTAAAGGAGTCTTTGAGCCACAGACCTGAACACTCAATAACCCGAACTGAGAATGGATCATGTGCACTCTCTTATTACTGGAATTCCTCCTTGGAATCTACTGCTTTTCACCTTTTGGATTCATGCTTCCAAGCTCACAAGCACTGGAGCTGTCTCAGGCCATTACTCTCTTCCCATCATCTCAGTTTGTTTGCAGGTAAAGTAGAAACACATGGCTAACAGTGTCACTGGAAAAAAGTCAGTGATGTGCATGTCAACAGCATTTCAGGGGAAAATAATTTAAATATTAACTTCTAAAAAATTAAAAAGTTAAACTTAAAGGAAGCCATCAGAAGTGAGGTGTTCTTCGATGTGAAAGAGTATAACTGTAGATGGGTATGTGAAGGATCACAAGATATTTGGTTGTTGCTGTTGATTCTGTGATTACATTCTTGTGTCTCTATCCATGTTTATGGATATCCTTCATGACCAAACCTTTTGACAAAAGGAAAGAAATAATGCTCCCGTTAGTAAGTTTTAGCAAAAGAGAAAGCACTGAGTACTAAGGAGAAGAATCTGTAGAAGTATTGCCCTGAGAGAGTGGGGGCTGACTACTGGCTCAACAAGTGGACGTCTTGTGTTTGCTCCATAGAGAGATAACACTATCTTGTACTGATTTTAGTGTCATATCTTCCACCAGCAATAAATAATTTCACTTAGGGGAAAAAACGGAATAAAAGTATTCCCTGACTGTTGGGAATCATGCAACATGTTAGTTTCATGTCTAAATCAGCCCATACTGCATAAAAATATGGTTTATATATTAAAAGGGAGATGGGAGAACAGCTGCTGAAGAAGGCAAAGCAGCTGAGCTGAGGACCATGGATCAAGAAGCATGACAGGGACCAGGGACGTGTCAAACACTGAGCACCATCGCCTGCCTTCCCATCTGGGGACAGAGGGACAAAGATGGGCTTGCCCAGGGCAGGGTGGGCAGTGAGGCTCAGCAGAGGAGAGGATGGTGACAGCCATTTCTCCTACAGTAGGCCAAAATGCTCCCAGTGCCACCCTGCTGGTTTTCCAAAGAAAGGAAGTGTAGGAGCCACAGCTGCAGCCCCAGCACATCTTTCTACCAGTCATCCCCAGGCTGGGAGCTCAGAACCACTGGCATTTTCAAAAGTATGGATGGTGGGAAGGCAGAGATGGGAAAGACATCCTGAACCAATCACCTAAACATGGTGTCTAGTGTCCCTTTTGGCATTGTCACCTGCTCACTAGCTGTCACTTCAGGAAAATGCAGGTCTCCCACTGTCTGATGTCTCCCAGTTCTCTGCAGAGAGCTCAGGGACCATTGCACATCCACAAATATGCAGCTGATCCCTTGCCTATTCCCCATGTATTTAATGAAAACCAGTACCAAGCAAAGCAGAGATCCCAGTATTTCTCCTGATGGATGAGCTCAGGATGCTGCTGTACTTCTGGGCCAGGCAGCAGCTCAGTGGTCCATCAGGATGCACAACCTCAGGCACAACAGAAGTTGCCCAGCTGGCAAATGTTTGGGCTACTGGGGAGACAGGTATAGGGATGTTGAAGGCTTATGGGTAACGTGACACTAAATGAGGCCTCAGGGGCATGGAGGGATCTAAGCTTTACCAAGGAAGTGGAAGAGCACAGCAAGGAGCTGGAGGCATTGTGAAGGTGCTTGGGGAGATTCTCAGAAGATCACAAGCTGTGCTATTGAGGCTGCAGAAGGCAGCCTGAGAAGAGGATAACTGTGGCATGAAAAGGCAGCTGATGTCTGTAATGGAGCCCCAGGACACAGGGCTTCATTAAAATAAATAAATGAAATAAATTCGTCCCACCTCCCACAGATTCACAGAATTTTCTGAGTAGGAAGGGACACACAAGGATCATGGAGTCCAGCTCTTACCCACTGCAGCAGAAGGTACAACACAGTGTTATCAGACTGTAATTTCAGAAACACAGATGAAGAGTATCACCAAAAAAAGCCAAAGAAATGAACACATAAGTGAGCAGTTTTCAGGCCAAGTCAGGGCTGCTTCACAACAAAGCTTCTCTGATATTTCTATTTGGTGTAGTGACACGGTGGCACTGTCCATAGATCACTGCAGTGTGGCAGTATGCAAATTACAGAATAATAGGATAACCATCTGTTGGATGATGAATAGTTTGGCACAGGAATGTGGTCAAGCCTTCCTGCAGATACCCACACTCACCCAGATGTCTGCCAGGTGCCTGAGTAAAGGGCACTGAACATCAAGCTGGTTTCTACCTCACTCTCATCAGCAACTCACCAGAGCAAAGCCCTGACTGATGAGTCTGATGGCAGCTCCAGTCACACCAGTGGCAAGGCCAGTTTCATATACTGGTGTTCATACTGGTGGAATGCTGGCTTACAGACCCTGAGGATCTGCTTCTGATATTTCTTAGTATTGCCCTTCCTAGACTTTTGTACTTCTTCTGTATCTTGATATACTTTAATTGAGGCTATTTGTGAATTGTGGCACTGGAATACCTTTTGTTCTGTAAGTCAGTTGGATTTAGACCTTGTAATCCCCAGATGGCACAACACTAAGTTTTTCTGATGGCACATCATACTAAATCATTATCTGACTGATGATAATATAATGGGAATAACATATTAACATTATTTATCATTCCTGTACCTTGCTCAGGGGATGTTTTCATCGTGGATTAGTTGTCACTTCCATGACATATTACAGTAAGACATCATCAGAAGATGATCCTCAGAAACATTTTGACAAAGTAGTAACTTGGATATTGGATATCAAGGCCAGGTTGGTCGGGGCTCAGAGCAACCTGGGATACTGGAAGGTGCTCCTGCCCCCCACAGGAAGGTTGAAACGTCAAGATCTTTAAACTCCCTTCCAACCCAAACCATTCTGTGATTCTATCACTATTCTCTGACATTGGACTTGCCACTGGTGCTAGACCAGTTGTTGTTCATCTTAAAAATGACACCCTGTAAGCAGTCAGAACTTTTGTACTGCCTTTGTAAGTTCACCACAAAGCTTCATCAAAGTAGCTGAAAATTGTTTTGACCTTTTAGAGTACCTCTACAAAAAAAATCCAGCATGTTTGTTTCACTGAAAATAACCTACCTAGCTCAGAATCTTGGAAAACAAGAAGGGTTTTTAAAAATTATTATTTTTAATTTAGAAACGTTAGTTTAGCAGAGGCAGATCATCAAATGACAAAGCTTCTTAAACCCCCAATTCACTGAGAGACAACCATTTTAACAAATTTCAGCATTCACTGATGGCCAAGGGGGCTAAACAGCCTTCAGGCACAGGTGCAGGGCAGCCATGCTTATGTGGAAACTTGCATAATATACAGGTGCAACTTCTGCAGGAAGTGTCATTTTGTGCTAACCACTCATATGCACTGACAGTTTGTTCTTGTTCCATCATCTGAGTTACATTTGTATACTGAAAAAGGAACATATGCATATATGAATATACAGATAGGAAATGGATTTCCAAATCTCTGGTGGACAAACAAAGACATGCATTGCAACAGGCAGCTCTAGCACAGCTGTGCCTGCAGCATCTGAAGGCAAACTCTTTCAGGTAATAGCACTGGAGAAGACATAAAAAATCAAATTGTTCAGCAGAAATTAATGACATTTTAGGAAAATGCATTTTTCTCCTCTGTCTATAGATAGTTAACAACTTACTCTTTTGCTCCCACTTGATTTCTGGATTATGACCTTTTGTACTTAAGGAAATTAAAGCCAACTGGTTCTGGTATCAACAAAGCATGAAGTTATGGAATACCAATGCATGGTTTTGATTTCTTATTTTTCAGGTCTTGTGTAATGTCCTGAAGTTCAACCTTATCTTCAAAACCATAGCACTTGAGAAGTGATGCTAATCACCAAGAATGCTGATTAAGACAATACTTATTTTCTCACTCACAGCAAAGAAGGCACATTTTTTAACAAATACATTCCTCAGTTGGGGTATTTCTGGAGCATCCTGGTGATCATTCTCAAGAATTTCCAACATCCAGTGAAAATCCAGTGAAAGAACTGAAGGAAGAACTTGAATCTTTCAGAGGATGGGGATCATACTTGTACTAGCTGTTAAAACAGCTGTATCAAGATGAAAAACCTTCAGGTAAACTCAGTGTCCAGTGATTTAACACCACCAAAAACAACACTGAAAAGAAGCCACCATCCCTTATCAGCAATTTCCAGAACACTACTTGATTTATTCCAGGTACCAGAGAGCTGACTCATTAATGCCTTAGGAATCTGCTCTGGGAAATTGATACAGATGAATCATGTATCCTCCTTAACAAACTTCCACACCTTCTGGAATACTCTCTGAGACCTTCCCCATGACCACAGCATCAATGACTCTGGGGCAAATATTCTTTTCACTAATGAAAGGTAGATTAGGCTGAACTTTTGGCATAACTCAGCCTAATTTAAAAAAAAAAACAAACAAACAAAAACCCCCAAAACAAAGTCATGCCTTCCATCCCCAATCACAAAAGAGTTAATGAAAGCAATGGACTATTTTTTTTTCATGTGTGTTGCTTCTTGCAATATACACACTGTTTCCATGGACTAACACCATAGCATTTTACTGCACATTTGATCTTTTTAAAGTGCTTCAAAATTTTTCAGTTGTATAAGATTTTCAGCAGTGGAATATGGGCAATTGCTGCTTCATTAAAAATGTAGAGCAAAATAAGCATGAGTATACTTACATAATTTTATTTATTTTGGCAGTTGAGGGTTGAAATGCTCAGTGTTGAAATTGCCTTCTTTAGATTCATGATAATCACAGCAAATGCACCATACAAAAACCTTGAGTCAGATAAACAATCTTGTTTTTGCATTGTTGCTCAATTGTCTTCATAATTCCCTAAAAGCCAGTAAAGCATTTGTTGGAGGTGTCCTGACCAATAATGATTTTCCAAGCACTATGACCAAATCAGCAAAGTTGTTTTTCACACTTCATATTTTATAAGTATTTCCAAAAACAAGAGGTGATTTTGCTGAATGATTCAACATGAAAATGGTGCAGTAACACTGCTCATCCATTTTGCTCCTCAGCATCTTTTACAGCTCCCAAATAACTACTCCCATGGCATCCCTCTGAAGAAGCTGCTGTCTCCATTTCACAGTGGGAAAAACAAAGACAGAGGTTGAGGACCATCAAATATTCTGAATACCTGAAACTACCAGTGGTAATAACTAGATTTCTGGATGTCCATTGTTACTGAAACCAGGCTGTAAACGATTTACATGGGTTAAACTGCAAGGCAAAAGAGCAAAAACCTCAGAAATAAAGTTCCAGCTTCAGCAGTTGTTGGTGTCCCAGGCTGTGCCTTCATCTCACATGTGACTTATGATAAATTTTGTACTTATAAAAACAGAAGAACAAAAGAATGGTCAACTGCTCTGAATGCTTATGTGGACACCTTTCTCCTTCACAGTGTGTTCACTAAAATAAAAAAAATCTACATACAGATTTTAAAGAATGAAATAGTCATAGGCAAAGCAGAACCAGTTCTAATTTGGAAAAATCACAATTATTCTCAGTGTGCACCTAACCAGGAAAGGATTAAGTATGTGACTGAAAGGAAGGTATTACCTCTACCAATGCCACCTTGGAGCAATCTTTATAATGAACACCAGTCCTGCATTATATTCCATATGCAACAGAGAAATGTTGCTAAAGTTATTAAGCCACAGAAACACATATAAATCTCTAGTCTGTTAAACAATGAATCATATTCTCTACAATAAATCAAACCCTTTCCTCAGTGCAACACTCTGTTTCATGTCCCAAAGTACAATGCTGTTGATCTCCCATCTCTGATTTTGTAAACACTGAATATCATTCTGCTGGTAAGTTCTAAGATCACACAATCTGTTCTATTTTCTCTACTCAGTTTAGCTCAAAAGATCAGAAAGCAAGCTGATAATTTCTCTTTTTCTGTTATTCAACTTGCATGCTACCTCTCATAGTGGAAATTCAGTTTCATATTTTAGGCTTTGATTTGTTTAGAGCCATTTTTTTTTAATTATCTATTAAATCTTATTCCTCTTACCATTAATTTGATTAAACACACATCAGCACTACTAAGCTGCAGGAGCAAAACACTGGGTTTCTTGTGCTGCTCTGGGACTTGTCATCAAGCCAAACTCACAGATGTTCCAACAAACACGCAACATTTGGTCCATTTCTAGGATAAACATCATAGCTTGCTTTATCCACACTGTCATGACCCTGGGTAAGTCAGCAGCAAGATCAGCTGAGTCCCCTCACCTGTGCTGCACTTTTGATAAGCTGACACAAAGCAGGAAGCAAAAGTGAAAGAGGCAAAATTAGGGAAAAGAGAAAAAAATCCTTGTGATTTTCATGCCTCATCCCAGAAGATTTTCTTCTTTGAAGATTCGTTTGTTGTTTTGCCTGTTGTGACAAGATGAATTTTTCTTCCAAACAACAAGGCAGGTAGAAGTACTCAGAAGCACAAAAACCTGCAAAATTGTATTTAGTAGCTGGGTAGAAATGAGATGATTGTGATGGTTTTCAAGTGTGTGAATAACCCTCCCAGAATCCTCACGGGGTCTCACCAACTTCTGTTGTGTTCCTGAAAGATACTGGTCTATAAAAACTTAATAAGACAGAAAATTGGGATTTGGTATTTTGAAGGACTCTGACATAAAGAAAACAACACATGTGCTACATGAAGGAATCGTTCATGAGCAACGAACAGCTTGGTCCACGGAGATGTCAGCAACACAGCAACTGCAAATGGAAGTGTGTGATGCTAATGAAACCTGCAGGAACGCTTAACAGCTTGGGGGTGCTGTTCACATGGACTCTAAAACTGGTGTTGCACAGCCAGCAAAGAGCTGTGTGTATATTAGCTATGAAAAATAGCCTTTTCCCACAAAAAAATCTATCAAAATACACACCTCTGTAATGCTAGGGCAAGATCTTGGGTGGAGAGAGGTCAGCTCCTCATAAATGCTTGTCCCAGCCTAATCTCCCATGAAAAAATGATGACCCAACTGGCAAAAGTTCACTATATTTTTAACGAGTATTTTGAGGAGGAATTATTAAGAGACAAGTTTTTAAGCTTTTTTTGTGTTGTACGAACAAGGGGGGGAAAAAAAAAAAAAAGAAAATAATAGAAAAGCACCACTATTTCGGTCCCATGATCATTCCAGCAGTTGATGCTTCCCAAGCAAAGATAACTCAGAGTAAAATCCCCTGTTCTGACAAGTGAGATGCCAGCAGTTTGTGGGGCCCAGCCTGTGCATCTGCTGTAATTAAATTTGCACACAAATTGAAGCATGCAATGTTGCTATTTCTCTTAATGGAACAGGCCTTCTGGACAGAACTTTCAGAGCCTGAGGAAGTCACCTCTATTTTGATGAGTCTTTGGCATGTCACATCAAGCTTTATAATTTTGTATGTGCTTCAGATATTTCTATTTTACTACACAGAATAGCAAAAAACATCCCTTTGTGTACAGCTGATTAATACAAATACCAAATACTTTTTATTATTTGTTATGGCAGCCATACAGTCAGGAGATGGAGCAATAATTGGTCTTTTTAGAACAGGAAAAAGGCAGAAATCCTATAAGAGGGATATTTTGATTTTTCCTTGGGTTTTTTTGTTTTGTTTACAATTGTTTCTCATGCCAAAGGTGAAAGCCCTGGGCTCCATGTTTCCTCCAGCTTTACTTCTGAGGCCCCCTTTGCTTGGGGTGCCACTGACTCTGCAAAGAGAGGCACAGGAGAAGGGAAGATGTGGCAGGCAAGAGACAGGCTTGAGAAGTTTGTGTCCTGAGGAGCAGGCAGCCAAACCTCAGAGAGGAGAGGAAGAACTACCTAAAGATGGGAAGGGGCTGGTGCAATTCCTAAGTCTCTGACTAAGCCTATCCTTCAAGAAAAAGCTGCATTTTTTGCCCAGAGTTCTGGCTGCCTCAGTGTCCTGTCCTGTCCTGAGCCTTTCCCCCTCAATTTCCAAAAGGGACTTAAAACCCTGCTGACATTAAAATATTTAACCATGAATCTTCTGCATGTCAAAATGACTCTGTAGATGATTCTGTCACCTACACATACCAATGTGATGTTACTATTCTGTGTAGTTAGTTGTTGCCAAAAGTATATACAAGCCCCCTCACTGCTCTTTCCTCATTAAGAAGCAGATATTACTCATGGTTCTATTTCTGAGGGAGGCCAAATGTTCTGGATGCATTTGGAAAGAAAAAAAAACATACTAAAACCTTATCAAATTACTAAAGCTACAAATCTCAGCGTATTTCTTTTAAGAAGAGTGTATCAGATCTGCTAAATTTATGAGCACAACAATTTCATAAACTTTGGGCAGCTCCCATTTAGAAAAGGCTGAAAACAAAGTCTGCACACACAGTGGGCATTCATTTCATTGAATAATTTACAGTGTACTGTGGTGTGGTGTTTTCTCCCCTTTATTCTATAAACTGAGCGAATTTCAAAAGAAATACTATGCAATGAAATATATTCCTTTTGTTAGTCACAGCTGTTAGGTGTATCTTTCTATTTGCTCTCTTTTTTCTATACCTGCTTTTATTGTGACATTGCTGTACCATGAAAAAAACAGACAATTTGATGAAGGCACTAAAGAAATGTCAGAAAGTTTTTCAATCTTTCTGATTTAAAAAAAAAAAAAAAAAAAAGAAAGGCCTAGTCCAGGAAAGTTATTGCTCACAAGAAATAATCCATTTATATGGTATGAAGCATGCCTTCCTGTTTTGGTGGAAATACCCAGCCAGCATCAGCATGTGTCCAACACTAAGGAACAAGGTGCAGAGATGAGCTTTTGAGAAGCAGACGAGCAAATCTGCAGGCCAGACTCACTAAAAAAACACAAGCAGAAATGCTGTTGACTTACTCCAGTGCAAGCTACAAGACAGAGCCAAGAGTTCCTCAGATAAGCACATGGAATAAAGTCCCAGTTTAACCAGGCAATTCAGTGCTTCTCTCTGAATTTAAAGCCAAGGGAAACTGTGGCACTCCTGCTTCCTTTCCTATCCAGAGGGCCTCGCTTTAGGAATATTTTTTACATGACATATTAAACTGGAAATTCCGTAGAACAAAAATTTAAGGCTACACAGTTGAGCATACAAAAATTAATAAAAGACAGAATTAAATGTGTGTAGTTACACAGTGTTAATTAGAGATGCTGGAATAGGGATCCTTGACTTGCCTGGATGATTTGTAGGGTGGTCTATTGATTTCCTCCCCTTTTTCCAACTCCAAATGTTTACTGAGTAAATCTAGACCAGTATATGACATTCTTTTAATTCAGAACAATGCAACTGAATCACTGTTACTCAAGACAGATCCACAAAAGTTCTCTCAACTTCTGAGAATCAGCATCTGCATATTTGAAAAGTATCCTGAATACACCACAGCCCCAGCACAGGAGCTGTTTACTTTTAAAACACATTCGAATTACTCCACTCCTGTAATGAACTACACTGAACTTATTAGGAAAAGATTAGTCAGAGTGTTATTTCTGAGAAAATTATATCAAAAATTAGACCAAGGGAACAAAGACCAAGTTAAACTTTATATCAAGAACATTTACTTAGAGATGTTGTTGAATACATTATTTGGCAACTTGAATTAATTATTCTAGCTTGAGAAGAGGCTGAAGAGAGTCTTCATATTAGGTACTTTTATGAAGCCAAAGATTTAATTAATAATTTGCTAAAAAAGTCTGTGATCAATTCAGAGAAATGTGCTTTAAATAAGTGCATTAAGTGTAATACAAAAGTGACACTACAGTGGTTGTGCAAGGCTTATTCATTGATACAGAATGAAACCAGGGCCAGACTAATGGACATTCCATGCTTCTCCAGGAAAAAAATTACTATGAATACAGTGTCTGCCTACATATATAACCTGTACTGCTCCTGAAATTTTGGGATTGTATCAGCACTGAAAAGCCTCTCTGTGTTTAAAAATAATAAATTAATCTTCAACCATGAAATTGCTACAGAGGGTGAAATAAGAGGAATGGCTAAATGTGGTGGCTGGCTTGCAGGATTTGGGCATGAAATTAATATTTTCTTAAAGTTCACTGTGTGAGTTATAATGATGAATTAAAGGGAGGCTGTGTAAAGAGAGGCAAATATTTTATAATTGTTCCCAGCTTCCTCATTTTGGAGGAATGGTTCTAGCATGTTTTTCTTAGGCTACAACTGGTTGTTTACCAAGTGATTTTTAGTATTGGCTGTGACAGCTACAGTGGGAGAAAGAGCTGACACTCTCAAGGTAATTGCTCATGCTGGATAACACCTTATCCATGCCTAGGAGTATTTATTTCTGGAGAAGCTCTGAAGATTTGGGAGTTATTCAGCCTGAGTAAGGATAAGCAAGCTTCTAAGGAGATGCACAACACATTTACAATGAGATTTACCCTAGAGCTTTTTTTTTTAAATAAAGAGTAGGGTGACTGCATTTTTATTCAAAAGGGTTTGTAGTAAACCCTCAGATGTGGATCTTCAAGAAGGAATTTAAATGTAAAGCTGAATGCCTGATGGAAAAAAAAGGGGATAATTGAAGTTTCTGAGAGTCTGATATAAAAGAAGATACAATGAAAAGAGGAAACAGAGGAAGCACTAACAGGTAATGCATCGAGAATGAAGACAGAGGCAGATAAAAATTAGAGTAGAAATGAAAGCACAGTCAGTGATGTGTTATGGGGGAGGATGAGAAGTCTCATCTCAAAATGCACTTCAGTTAATTTTAGATAAATGATGCAAAGTCATAACGTTAAGGATGGTCACATGCTAAGAAGAAAAGTAGAGCTTCCACATGGGTTCAAGTCTTTATATATCCTTCTTTATATCCAAATACCACACAATTCTTTGAGAAGGCAGTTAAGCACATTCATTGAATGCCTTACTTGCAAATAAAGCTATTCCAAAATAGTAGTGAAATTGAGTTTATCAAGGACTAGGTTTGCCACATCTGTTACTCCACAAAATTGACCCTGGTCCTCACTGAATGAATTTCTGATATTTGAAGAATGAACCAAAAGACGTGTGTGGGACGGGCAGTGATATGAACATGAAAAATATTTTACATGAGACATCAAAAAGCCATGGGATTTCTTAAAAGATTCTTTTTCCCCAGGCCTCCACAACTGAAAACAAAAATCTGCAGCTCTAGAAGAGAAAAAAGTGGAACAAGGAATCTAGAATACAAAATAACATTTCCTTTCATGCATTAATGCACAGAGTTACCACACATAGATTTTGGAATTACTTTAAATATAATAAATATGAAGTTGTGTAGTTTTAAATATTCTGTCAATGAAGAGATGCTTAATGTTGTGAGGCACAAGATTCTGCAACCTTTGAAGCTGATGAGGATGCAGCCACAGTGGGGCAGTCAAAGACAAGATACAAGATTTGCCTTTAGAGCACTTACAAAAGCTCAAGGAACAGATCAAATATTTTAGATACTAAGGGCAAATTCCCACAGCGCTTAGTCAGGCAAAACTCCCATTGGCCTCAACAGGAGTTTTGCCTGAGTAAGTACTGAGCAAAGGCTGTGATGTCTGACCTAGATTTATCAGAGTCACACCAATCTAACACGTTTTTCAGACAGATGAGCATCGTGCCGCAATATTCCTGCGACATTCTGCTTAAAGGAATAAACCCACACCGCAAACTCTGAATCCTCCTCCCCTCACAACCCCCCCTTATAATGAAGGGAAGAACTCACAGCTGGGCAAGAAGCTGCTATCCTGAAAGTCTGCCAAAGAGCAGGACTAAAAAAGAATCCAAGGAACTAAAAGTTTACCATTGCAAAGTTTGGAAAATCTGATAGAAAAGGAAAGTGCACAAGTGAGATTCCCAAGGGCTTGTGCACGACTGAAGATAATCTGGCTTTCATTCTTGTAAGCAAACAGGCAACAGGGAAGAACTTCTTACTGTAGTTATCCTTTTGATTTAGGGCAAATCACAATTCCTACGTGGTCAGTGGAAATTCCTCTGGTTGATTTCATTGGGGATTAATTTAGGTGAATAACTAGGTCAGTCTTGTTCCCAAGTTAACATTTCTATTACGGAAATACGAAAGTAGATTAAGTTTAACACGTGTCTACCTTGTTGCAGAAACTTACTTCTGTAATTACAGAATCCCATTTACAACAGCTTTGATATCACATACAGGAGAAATATTAGAATTACTATCAAAGTGAGCAGAAAAATTCATCAGCATATGAAATGCACATTTTTTTGACTTCTTTCTTCCGGCTGAAGTGAATACCAAAACCTCGACACAACAGCAATCAGACCACAGGTTCCCCCAGGAGAGCAAAGCAGAGATGATGAAACATCAGTACTGCACATCTGAACACAAAAGCAAAAATCATACCAAGATAGAAATCCCCCCTTCATATTTCACTGGATGTACCCTTTGCCAGATTCTTTATATAAAGAGTAGTTAAGCAACATAAAAAGATATACTCCTTTTTTATCTGTGAACTCTTCCATCATGAATGTATCCTAAACCTCCCCAGAAGTGCAATATTACCCAGAGAAGCAGGCAGAATCATAGAATCATTTAGTTCACAAAACATCTCTAAGATCCTGAAATCTGCTCGTTATCCCCTCATCACCATGTTCATCCCTAAAACACATCCCTAAGCACCACATCCACACATCTTTTAAACACCTGCAGGGATGGTGACTCATCATTTCCATAATGCTGATATTTGCCCTCCAAAAGTCCCTCCCCATTTGCTCTCTTCACTTAAGTAAAAGAAGAAAAGGAGGCTTGTTTTTCCACAGATTTGGGTTTTGAAGACTGGATATCAGAATTCCAGGCTAAAATCAATTAGGGTCAAGTCCTTTGCTAAATTAAGATAATTTGTTTTCTGTGTTAACATTTATTTTCATGGAACACGAAGATAAATAGTGTCTCTGAAATTCTAATGCCTCTTTCTCATTTGATAAATTTCAAATTGATGACAGTCATTAAGAAACACAGGTCTAGCCCATCATATGCAAATACAATGTAGGGTAATTCTTCATGAACCAGTCAGAAAACTCTCCACCCCATAAAAAACAGTGCAACCATATGTCAGATCCTTAGCACACAAGAATTCCCAATTCTGAAAAATAAACAGGATTGCATCACAACCTAGCAGTGCTGCTGAGAATTTTCCATCTCTTCCAGGGTCGTAACTCTTTGCTCTCCAGTGGGCACAGCCAGCTCAGTGCCACACACAACACAGCAGGAGAAAATGGGACAGAAACATAAATGATCTACAGCAGCTGAAGACACAGAATGAGTCTCCTCCTCTCCAAGCTCCTTCCACCTGAGCTTTGAAATATGCACCTGACTGTGCCTGAACAACTGATGGCTTTTAAATAACCAAGTCCAACAGGTGTTTGGGGTTTTTTTTGACTAAAGAATTAATTTCATTATACTCACGGACATAACACATTCTGCTGTGGAATATGTCAAGATTTAATTATGAAGCTTTACAAAAGCCTGGTGAAGCCAAATGCTTCAGATTTTCAACCCAGAAGTTTTATGTGGCGATATGCAGAGTAGTTACTTTTTACAGTGGTACTTAATGTGGATCATAAATTCCCATGGAGAGTAGTACAACAAATAAAATCAAAAAATCATCCAAATCTTATTTTCTTTCACCTAGCAATAGCTAAATAAAGGAGTTAGAGCTGAGCTGTTTGGTTAACTGGAGCTGAATAGTTTTCTTTTCCCAGTGAACCACTTACCTCTTGTAAGCACACAGTAAACAAACTTTATAACAGTTTCTTAACTCAGGTTTGAACGGTACCAATAGGTTTTAATAAGAAAAAAACCCCCACATACACGAATAAGCTACATTCTTTTTCACGGCTTTCAAAAGATTGTTCTCCTTGTTCTATATATCAAAATAGCATAACCTATGGGAATTGCTGTCAGCTGACATGCTACTGAAAGCAACTGCTTTGACCTTAATGGACTGCCTTGCAGCTCATTAAGTAGTATATCAGGAGCTGTGCACAGTGCAGGTGTGTTCCAGCACAGGAAAGATACTTATGATTCACTGCACCTTGGTCAATATATTGAATACTAAAATTCTAAGTGAACTGTGATCCTTTATTTGCAATAAACAAAACAGGCATTCAAGATTACATTCATTCACAGAATTGGCAACAGAGCAATAACTTCAGGTTTATGTCAGTACACCTACTTTTTAATCTCAAGTATGGATTGTATTGTTCTGAGTGAATAAAGATCTCACTAAAATGTATAGGCATGTTCTGCATGTTTACAATAGCATCTTAAATTGTAGTTTGAAAACCATAATTCTCATTAAAAATTATAAATGCATGCAATCAAATCTATGTGGGGCTAAAACCCCAGCTCTGTCTGAAATTAGACAATTGTTAGCTTAAAAAAAAAATCTATTAAGAGTATGAGGAACTAGCAATAAAATGGTTGCTCATAGGAGGCAGTGCATGTGGGTACATCCGTATTAGTGTACCACTTTCATTTATTGGGCTGGTTTCCAAGGAGAAGAGTGTGCACAGACAGAATTTTTCACAGTTCTCACATCTAGCTGAGAGGTCAATAACTTTGGTGCCTTGGTCAGCCCCTAGTCTTTCCAAAAACATTGCCTGTAGCTTTCTGAGATTCATAGTCCTCATTTGACGCTTACTTCAGAAATTATCTGCAAGCGCATTGACTTTTTCCACTTCCTCTGTCCATGCAAAGCTACTTAAGACTTGCTCAGAGATGTAACACTGCCTCTTTATGTGGATTCAATACTGGCAAGTATTGAATCTAACACCAAAGACAGACTTGAAACTTGTGAGTCTCTGTGAGGGGAAAAAATGCAATTGCTTTCAGGGTTAAATGTCACAAACAGATTCATCAGTTACCTCCTATAAAACATTTGTAAATAAAACCACTTGGAGATTTACAGAGAGCCAACCTGAGAAATAGCAAAAGCACCTAAGTGTAGAGTTCAAAACTCAAATATGTCAATATGAAAATGGGAGGAGCCAGAGAGAAAAAAAGCTGAACTCCAAGCTAAAAGAAAGGCAGAGCTTGTAAATCTTTAAAGGCAGCATCCTTTAGATTGGTTACACGACAATATATTCTTCTTATTTGAAATTACATTGGATTACAATGAATGATGGGATCATGCTTTGAAAGCCACATAAGGAATGAAGTACAAAATACTAGCCAAAATATTAGGGCAAATGTGCTGAATTCATCAACATAATAATTTTGTGAATGAAAAAGTGAAATGCAAATTTCCAACTGTGTTTCTCTGCCAAATCCATATTTGGAGTTCCTACTTGGAGGGGTGTGGAAGAAAAAAGCAGGGATGAGATTAGGTTTTATAATTAAATTCAACCATTAATCTCCTTTTTAATTTCTGTACATCTAAATTGCAAATTTGCATGCCTTTTCCTATGCATTTTCAGAACTCAAATGACTGTAGAAGTGAGTACTCACAGAAGTACAAACTTTGACAAAACATGGAGTCTAATTTTAAATTTATGCTTCATTCCTGTCCTTGGACCTTCCTCCTAAGGGTCTGCCTTTTTTGTGGTCTTTTATAGCCTGTTTACATTTCTGTTACTAAATTTAAGGAGGGTTAAATAAACCAGAAAAACCTCTTAGATGAACGTGGCATCACAGCTGGGTAAAAACTAAAGAGAGAACTTAAAAACGAATGTTTTCAAATGTTTAAATTTTGTCACAGACATATTTTCATCTTCAGGGGCCGCTACAAACAACCTCAGCAAATAGGAGGCACCATGGCTTGCACTGAATGACTCAGTTTGGGATTTCTGTTCCTTTTAAACACACAGCTACTAATTAAAAGTCATCACACCTCACACTGGTAGAGCCCAAAGGCAAAAAGTCTTTCCAAACACTCCTTCCTTTGGCTACTCCTTTACCTATTGGCTTCTTGTCCTTGGGTGCAACCTGAGCATGCTCTTTGTCCAGGTCACCACGACAGAAGCTGGAAGAAGGCACATGCAGGGTCTCCAACCCCAGGCATCCTCTGAGAGCAGGGAAAGGAGCCAGCTGAAGCTGGAACTCATGGGAAGGTGGCTCATCTCACCACCACTGGAGAGGAACCCCATCACCCACTTTAAAACCAGTTATTGCAATTCTCACACCTGGGGCGGGCTGAGCTCATCAGCACAGCTCTTATTAACTTCACTTCTCACCCACATTCTGAGACATTAACTCACTACTTCAAAAAATGTTAGTGCCACAGTCCCACTGGAGTAATTCCTACTGTTCAATTGCAGTTAAAAGCAAACCTCTGCCCTCAGCAGGGCGGTGCCCAGCCAAGAGCAGGGCCATGCAGTATCTGGGGTCTGGCAGCAGCTGGATCTCTGCACAAGATCACAATAATCCTGATGAGGCAGGATAATACTGAGTGACTTATCCAAAGACCACCCCTTTGGGATCCCACTGAGGTCTGTAGCTCTAGCCAGGAAAATAATACTATAATCTCACACTGGGGCCTTGAAAGGATATTCTTTTTTTCTAATATCCAATCTAAACCTCTCCTGGAGCAACTTGAGGACATGTCCTCTCAGTGTGTCATTCATTACCAGGAGAAGAGGCCAAACCCCACCTGGATCTTTTCAGGGAGCTGTAGAGAGTGATAAGCTCCCCCCTGAGCCTCCTTTTCTCTAGGCTGAGCCCCCTCAGCTCCCTCAGCCGCTCCTCATCAGACTGGTGCTCATCAGACTGGTGACCCTTCATGTTGTGTCACACACAGAGTTAAAGAGCTGACAACATTTGTGCTCAACTTTATGTCTCCAATGAGTTTTCAAGGGAACAGAATGCAGACCTTTGCAGGACATGGCTTTTTCTCAATGGCTGCCAATAACCATTTTACTCTATGGTCCATGATTAATTCGATCCTTCAAGTAAATACCTAGGCAATGCGCTTGCAATAGCACAGAGCTTGGTCACAAACTATTGCTTAACATCCCAAATTAATTGGAAAATCATTTGCATCTTGTTTTACTTTTTAGCAAGTTGAACCTTCTCTCCCCAAACCTGTTAGCTTGTGTACCAGTCAGGGAAAACAAAGTGTCTTGCAATAGGGAAATTATATAACAAAGCAAAAAACTATGAAGGTGTCCTCCGGATCCCCCTGACATTCTGCTACTTGCTAGTATTTATAAAGATTACTGGTATCCATCTTCGCTCCTTTAATGAATGCAGTAAGTCTGAAATGCTCCTGGATGGGGTATTTCATCCAACTGGCTTGAGAAGAATCAGAAGCATAAAGTTTACAAAGTGATTCAGGAAGCAATGCAATAAATCAATTCTCTAACTACCATTATGGAAATAAGAAAATATTTCATATATTAAGGCTGAATTCAGAAATAAAGCTGATAGAAAAATCTAGAATATATTCTTTATCTATCATATAATTCCATTTGTAGCAGCTTTTTGTTTGACTAAAAATCAGATGTAATGCAGACTATGAAGGTGTCACCATTAAGAGAAATACCGGTTTAGTCCTTTTTACAGTAATGCCACAGATTTTGTTCTGATTATAAATATTTTGCTACATATAAAGAGTTTTTCTGGGGCCATGTTGTTCCTTCTGAATTACAAGTTAAGCCTCACTATGTTTTAAACTAAATGAATCTCCAACATCTAACACAGTCTATTTAAAAGCAGGGATGCAAGAGCCTGGATGTCCTCTGTATTGACAGAAGTGCTTGTTTATATACTAGAAATGTCTTTTTATGACTGTTACCTTGGAAACCACTACTAAAAATTAAAGTTTTGTCTCCAACTGCAAAACTCTCATAGTACTGAGTTATCCCAAAGTTTGCTTCAACTTTTCCTGATCAATCTGGAACACAAAGATTTGCAGTCAAATGTTCCTGGCTTTTAATTCCTCCTTTCTATACTAAAATTGTATCTTGCTGTTAATTTTGAGATTCCAGGTAACAAACAGGAATCCATATTTTATTTCCGAAAAACCCTTTCAAAGGCATATTTACATCCTTGTCTCAACAGGCTGGGAGACAAAGAAAATACATTCACACAATATTGACCACTGCATCATAGACATAAAAGTCTATTTTTGGCTTACATTGCACTGTAGATCATTTCCAAAGAAAACATCCAATTGTACCATTCAATTTCTTACACCAGGACTAAGACAAAAAGGGGAAGATAAAATAATCAGTTTCCTCTGAGCACTGACAGTGCTGTACTGAGAGATGTGAGGCTAAAAATACCACTATTCAATATGCAAACCCACTCTGTAGATTTTTTGCAGTTACAGGTACTGGGCTGTTATCAGTAAAGATCTCTGTGGAGAGGAAACATGAATTCTAAAAGCACCAGAATCTTTGAGAGAACACTGAGGATTTAACCTTCACATGGCAAAAGCACCGTATGGAACTAAAGAGAGGCCGTAAAATCCTCTAGTAATACACATGGCCTGCTGTTGGGAAGATGTTCATGAGGGGGGAAAAAGGTCAATGCCAAAATGATGGGCAGCGAGAGCTGCAAGAGGATTTGGCACCCAGTGTAGGGTTCTAGTCCCTTCTGTTACCATGAAAGACTCCTAAAAGGGTGAAAGTCTTCCCAGAGTCCTCCACAGCCATTGTGACAAATCTTTCCTTCTTTCAGTTCTCACCCCACTTTGGTCACAGCTGTCCTGAGTCCTTTTAAAACCTGACAGGGCTTTTTGACTTCCTGCTGAGCGTTCCTACAGAGAAATCTGCTGGCCTTGCTCGAGGGGAGCAGGACCCCGAGGATGGAGCCTGTGGAAGGCAAGAGCATCCCACAGAAACCTGGCTATCCCCAGTTCATAGAAACTGAGTATAACACGGACTGAATGTCTGTTCCATGTCAGGAATGAGGGAAGGACATTTCCCAAGGACCAGAAGTGACAGAAGGAACTGGGCAGGCTCTGCCACAATGACTAACACAGTGTGTGAGGACCCACTTGCAAGGACAGGAAAGCTGGAGTTGAAGGAATGAGTGATTTGAAAAGCTTTTCACTTCCCTTATTCCTGACTCTGTTGCTTTGAGTTCTTCCCATTTACAAAGTTTCTAGTTCATAATAATGATACATAGCATTTCCCCACTTTAGTTTCAAAGCTTTTTGATCTTTGGTGGGTTCATGGCCAAAACAGATTCACCTTGGATGTCCGGCTGGCTGACACAGGGACCTGCCACTGGCCATCAGCCTCTGTGATAGCCCCTCCTGCTGGACATGCTCTAGGTACCTGCTTGGCAGGATGTGGTAGTTCAGCACCTGGCTGCAGCCTTGGCAGGTTGCAGCAGGGGCTCTGAGGCACTGCTGAGGTTCTACACCTACAACAGGCTCTCATGTTAAGCAGCTGGGTGAACCAACAGGAAAACAGGGAGCATTTCATCAGAGCTTGTCCTACATTTCAAGGAAGTCCTTCAGCACAAATAAAGGAAATGTCATGGCACTGCTTGATTTTTTTTTTACAGCATAGCATTTCCTCATTAAAAGCAGCTCTAGCCATGAACAGGACAGGCACCAACTACTCTATAAAACTAATTGCTCCTTGTCAGGATCCAGCACAAAATTACAGGGTAAATAATAGCTGATTATCATTTGGGATCTTTCCTGCATCTCACTGGGGGAGAGGCTGCCTGGCCACTCCCAGTGCCTCGCACTAGTGGGGCCCATTAGCCCAGGCTCAGAGCTGAGACTGTCACTTGGCTCCTGTCACTGGGCCACTTGGTGCCAGCTGAGCTCGCTCACATGGGCAATTAGCAAGGCTCAGCCCTCATGGGAGAACGTGTTAAGCTGCAGCGAAGTTTATTTTCACTTTCAAGCCTCATACTAAGAAGCAGTGTAAAGCAAAAGAGGTTTTGAGAACTAAATGAAAGAAATATCTGCTATAAAGTAAAATCTGGGCTCTTTTTTTCCCCCAGATTACATATTAAAACCAATAGAAAACCTTGTGAAGTTACTTGTCTTCTTCTAAGTCACCTTGCAGTTCTCTATACAACTTCTAACAAATGGAAGTTGCAGCAAAATTATCAGAACACCTCTATTTTAGGCCTAAACTGAAAGTAAACATATATTCTACATATATAAATATATAAACTCTATAATCCCATTACAATATCTACATTGAATTCAGTAGGTGCACCACAGCATTTAGTACTCTGCACTGCAGTACAGAGAAATTAGATGAGTTCCTTATTTTGGCCATACATCACTTTTAAAAGTGTAATAGAAAAAAAGGTGAAATAAATTATTTAATGCTCATTTATCTTCTCTATTAGAATTCTGTCACTGTGCCCTATCATGGGAATATACAAATTCTGCACATTTTGTGAGAGTAGTAATGAGAATGCACTCGGGCTCTGAAATAGTTTTAGTTTCAATAATAGATATGAAAGTTACTCAAAAATCAGCTTATAATTAGCTAAATTCTTAATGTTGTTATAAAAATTGGAACCGAAATGTAGTTGAACATCTTGGCATCAGAAGAAAATGCTCTATTGTGACATTTGAATAATGGCCACATTTGAACAAGCTTTTTCATGTTCAAGAAGTTTTCACTTCACTGGAATACCCCTACAACACCACAAACCAAAAAACCCATCCTCAGACCTCTCACCAAAACCTCATTTGCCATTATAAAAATTTACTTGTGTCACACAAGGAATTAAGCATTAATGAACTGAGACTTAAACCATGCAAGGAAGGTCCTACATGTCCAGCTAGAAGGCAAATTTCAGCAAAATAAAAATTAAATTTTAATGTATGAATGCAAGGCTTAACAGCATGCTTCCAGCAGTGAAGCTGGTAAGGTTCTTTCCTCTCCCATCTCTCTCTTTTACAAACATATCCTTGTAAATGAACACAAATTACCAGAAGAGGAAACAACATGGGAAAACAGCCAACAAAACCAAACACAAAACACAAAGAAGAATGAAAAAGGTCTCTCACTTATGCTTAAAATAAACTTTTCCAAAGTTTATTACACATCCCTTAGCCAAAAATCAAAACAACTTCCCTTAGCACTGCCAGGTGTTTACTGAATCACATGACTGAGGCAGAAGAGAACAAAGCCAATTCCAACTGTTCTTCCTATGGCACAGACAAATCTGCAGCTGGAAATAAAAGAGGCACCAGGCAACCAGCTGTTCAAACGAGATAAGACAAACTCACACTTGTGGTGTAGGCAGCTTCGGGGTCGTCCTCCAGCACACGTGACAAGCCAAAATCCGAGACTTTGCACATGAGGTTGCTGTTGACCAGGATGTTCCGCGCTGCCAGGTCCCGGTGGACGTAGCCCATGTCCGACAGGTACTTCATGCCAGAGGCAATCCCCCGCAGCATTCCAACCAGCTGGATCACTGTGAAGTGCCCATCGTGCTTCTGCAAGGGAAGAAACATCACAGCTACTTCCTATTTGCTTCATTCTCGTGATCTTAACCACAGTTCTTATGTAAAACTCTTTGGTCACCCATCCAGCCAAGCTGCCCACTGCAAGCTTGTTTTTCCAACTACTTCAATTGGTTGGCAGTGCATCCCATCTCATTGTGCAGCTTATCCTCCTTTCCTCCACACTTTCACACATTTCACCATCTTCCCACTGACAACATTTAATTGCTTTCATACTTGGTTACTATGAATGCCTTCCCCCAACATATTTTTAGTACAAGAAAGAGAAAGGACACAAAAATCTTCACCTGTTACTCCATGGCCTCAGGAAACAAAGAACTCTTTTTTTAATTGTCTCAGCCTTGATTGTCTGCATTGAGGTACTGCTGTTACCTCACTTTTATGTTTTTTATTTGGGGGGAGGGTTTGTTTGTTAAAAAAAAAATAAATCCCAAAATAACCTGAAAAAAGTCTGGGGCTTTAGCTCATACTTGTTGTGCATCTAAAACCTAATCTCTGAACACTAGATTTAAAAGGAGATTTGGGGCGAAATTCAGGGGTTATGTAGCTTTCCCAAAATCTTCCTGGCTGTTTAAGGTTAAGCTCAGACCCAATGAATGCATTAAACTGCTTAGCACCTTCTGAAATCTCTTGGAGTTGAACACATAAATCAGAGTTATGTCATTAACTCTGCTTGCCCAGCTGGGCAGCCTTGCTGGGCCTCAGTTTTAAAGTGAACAATTCTTTTTTTCCTGCATCAAACAGCTGCTGAATTATGTGGCAGTGGGGACCAAGGAAGTGTATGCACAGAAACGTGATTACAGGCTCTTTACCTTGTTTAGGCCTGCCCTACCTACCATTCACAGCAGACTGCTTGCAGGAGTATTTTTGTGACCTCAACTGGCAGACATTTAGCTTCTCATGGATTATTCAGTGAGCCAGGCTTTTTATGTTAGCAGGAGAAGCCAAACAAAACCCAACAACTCCCACAAACAAGTTAACTTTCCATTTTCTTTTTATACACTTTCAGCATTAGGCTACAGACAAATAGCGAATTCTGATCAGCATTCAGGACATTTCTATTGCTTAGCTCATACATTTAAACGATTTTTATAGGGGAGAAGCTTACAGGAAGTTCAGCCAATTCTTCAGATTCACCAAAGCAACAGACTGAACTGTATGGATATACTTAACCTTTATCCCTGGTCAGCAGAATATTTCAGCATTTCCACAATGATTCAATGATTTGGGGCCTATATCCAGCTAGTCAGGATATAAACATTTAAAGACTAAGACAAAAACCAGAAAGAAAATGGTAAAAGAAAGATACCAACATACCTTGCCAGCTAGAAGACCTCACTGCCTTATTATACTTCTCAGCAACATTTATATTTAAGGAGTCATGCTTCCATCAGTGGCCAAACACAACAGCCACGTCCCAATAAAGCACATTTAAGGGCAATTCTTTGAAACCAGCTATATACAACTGATTAGAGCAATTTTTCCCTTTGAACATGTCAGTGTCTTGTATCAGGGAAGTAGAGCCTTTCTGTGTCTAAAATCTCCACACAAAAGTAGAAGCAGCTCTGCCCAAGCAGTCAGGCCCTACCCTCCCCCGTTGTCTCCATCAAGGCCACCTGTGAGCAGCTGGTTCTGCACAGGACATGGAGCTGAGGGTCCAGACACAATTGTAATAAGTCCCAAATTACCAGTGACAGGTGTTTTAAATAAACTCATTCCATCCAGCAATTAAGCAAAGAAAGACAAAAGATTATATTCTTAACTACTTTAAGCTGCTTCCTGTAAAGGAAGGACATGAATTTTAACTCAATATTTTTGTAATGAAGCCACCTGGGATTTGGGTTTTGCCTTTTATTTAGTAATTCTTATTGTTCAATTGATTAAAAAATGACAAAGCTGGTTGCCAACAGTTAACACTCTTTGCATTTACCATGTATGGATTACTCTTTGCAGGTAACTGTAGAATTAGGATTTGGAAAAAGCGGCAGCACCTGACTTTTGCAAAATGACCATTCAAGCTCCTCTCTACCCCAACAACAAAGCACCAAACAAAACCAACCTCTCAAAACTGTAGAGTTTTACCTCCTCCTTATCTTCCTTAATAGCTCCATTCTTTCAACAAACCTCAGAGTCATCTGCAGCACCTCCCTTAACCTTTTGTCCTCTTGGATTGCAAGTATTCATTCCTTCCTTTTTTAATTTCTGCTCTTTCAAAGCTAGACCATGCTTGGCTGATTTTTCATAAAACATACCCTTTTTTCTGCTCTTTCCAAGTCTCAGTACTTGCCTTACCAGTAGAGCAGTAATGCCTGAGTTTAAAACAATCTCAAGCTTTTGCCACTCTCTTTTTTCTTCTTTCAGATTTCTCTGGGCTTCTGCCTTGACACAGAAAGTTAAAGCTTCTTATCTTCACCTTTAAAGAAATGACAGACCTGCTGCAATTTTATTCTGTCCTCCTTTTCCCTCTGTATATTTCTCAGAATCCTCCACTGCGTCTGTTCTCCTCTCTCTTTTCTCATGCTTGGTTTTATATTTTTTCACTGCCAGCCTTGCAGTTGGAACAACTGACATTTTTACTGTCAGCAGAACAGTCTTTTCTCAATCAAGTCTCTTTGTAATTGCTTCTGCATTGGTTTCCAGCCAGCTGTATCCCCTTACAATCTATAAACTCTTATCTTTCAATGCATCAAAATTTTTTTTGATGTAAGCTGATCTGGATACAGACTATGGGCTATATTTAACCTTTGCAAAATTCAACTGGGTTGATGAAATTATAGCAGTTAGAATCTGGCCTCATACCTTCAGCATTTTTTAAGTCCCCAAGTACAATACTTTGGCAATTTTCCACTATCTTGTTTCATTCACTTGTCATATGGAGAAATTAAACACTCATCTGACTGATAGGATGTTGTTATTGGGCTTTATTCTGATTCCCATAGCTTAGATTTGAAATATGTTTCTGATAGGATTCCCACTGGGCTGTTAAGGGTGTTAATCAATACTGGCAGCAATTTAGACCTCAGTGGACTCACCACATTTATCCTATCATCCCATTAAATTTTAATCAAGCTTTGATGGCTTTGCTAAACAAACTTTTCTCAACAGCTGGGTATAGATGCAATATCTGAGTAGTTGCTCCTGCATTTTTGAAGTCCTGAGAATGTGATTTCTATTCAGCTACAGTTTGTTTTTGAAAAGCTTATGTAAGTGAAATATTCTCCTACTGTGACAGACCTTTCAAGAGCACTGCCAAATAATGGGCTGGTGAAGAGGGTCAGTTACTGTAGGGGAGGAAAGAGGATATCCAGAGTTTCTCTCATTGTATTTTGCCCTCCAGTTTTCAGCTCCAGTGCCCAGTTTAGTGCTTTTCTACAAGCCCCTGGAATTCTTCTTCTTCAGAAGGTTTATTTTTATTTCACTGCCCAGTAACCTTTTGGAGACGTAGCCACTGGATTTTTCTGTATTGTTTCTGGAGTTCCATCTATTCCAAAATCCATTTCTTTGTTTGCTAAATGAGTCAGAACACTTTTAGGCCTTTATCCTCTGTGTGAGATTTGATTGCTACAGGTCTAAATATTTTACTGCCGATTATTTAGATCTCATTTTAGATGGAGAGCAGCATTGAAAATGGTGTGTCTGTGTCTAACCTACATCATATTCACCACTGACAGTTCCTATTGGTCACTGTGTGAAAGATGCAGTTTTTGCTATGCATTTATTGTTACAGTTTTACTGTGCAAAGTAAATAGTAGAACTTTGTTCTGATAAATCTTCCAAAATTCAAGTTGCAGCTTGGTGTTTCTTTGAAGTGTAACTCATGCTTCAAACTATCATGTGTGTATTACACTAAAGTTTGTATTTTTGGTACTAAATGAGGTCAACTGACAATTTCTTCTTCATTCAGCTGCCGACAGAGTTCCATGCAGACTTAGTTATTATTAATAGATTCCATTAATTCAATTAAATATAGTTACTTTAGTTCGTTTTAAATGCTAATGAGTGATCCTACATGAGAATCTGACTCTTCAAACATTAAAAATATGGGTAATCTTTTTCTTGTTAAAAAATATTTGCAAGATGAAGCCCTTCCAAAGGCTATTATGAGGTGCAATAAGCACTCTCAGATCTGGAGGCATAGCAAGAGCAGCCCTGTGACCTGTGGCCCTGCCTTCCTCACTCAGCTACAGCAGGAAAGGGATCCCCTGGAATAACCAGGGGTCCCTGCCCCCTTTGGTGCACTGGGGCACAGCTGTCAAAGAATCACAGACCTGGAAGGGTCTTTGACCAGGGAACAAATCATCTCTCACCCTGTCTCATTCCTGACATGCTTTTATCGCCTTGCACTTGAAGACCAGCAGGGCCATTATTTCTTATCCTGTCCACTTTATACTGTATTTTATATAAGGTGCCTCCCTTGAGCCTGGCACTTGGACTGGCACAGATTTCAATTCCTCTCTGCAACTGTTTTTTATGCCCACTAAGACTAAATATCTCTTCTGCCCTTTTCTTGGGGCTTCACACTGTTTCAGTCCACAGATCTCATTTCCTTGGCTACTTTTCTTTGTGATTTTATTGTAGACTCTGCCCAACCACTCCATGCAGTTCCTCAAAACCTGAGCTGCAAACAAGGCAGTACTCTGGGGCTTTGCCAGTGTGAAGCAGAGAGGAAAAAAAAAACCTTCAAAGACCTTGCAGGGGAGACTCCTATTTGTGGATTCCATGGTGGTATTCCATGGTGTTTGCATTTGTCAAAGCAATGCAAATGCCCCTGACCCGCCCCAAATTCTACAGTAATTTCTTTCAGCAGACTTCTGTCTGAACAGATATTTTCTGTCCTCCACTCTATAGCCGATTATTTCAGCCACAGTGGAGTATCATGCCCTTGTCTTTACTTAATTCTAATTAATTGTAAGCTAATTAGTTACTAAATTATTTCTTAAATTTGTTGTGATGATTTTAAATCCTAGCTCTACTGTGCTAACAGCCTATGTTCCTTCTCAGCTTTGTATTGCCTGAAAATTTCATAGTTTAGTTGCAGTCTCAGGATCCAGAAGTTAAAAAAAAATACAGGGAAACAAAGAGTGCAGAACAGCCCTACCTCATACATCTTTCCATCCAAATTCCATTCCCTCCACAGAGGATGTAACTGATACAGCAGAAATTTCATGAAGACCATATTTCTCTAGTTGCTCACAAGGATCTTCTGTGAGAGAGTTTTAAAGCCTTACTAAAGCCAAAGTTTACGAGATCAACTGCTTCTCCCAGAGCCACAAAGCCTGTGCCCAGCTACAAAAGGAAACCAGATCTGTTTGACAGAATTAGTTCTTGACAAATCCATGTTGGCTCACACTTATCTCACTGTTATCTTTAAGATGCTTGGACTTTGTTTGATAATTTGTTCCAGAAATCTTACAGAAGTTGACATTAAGCTGACTGGCTTGTAATTTCTTGGCTTCTTTTTTCCTCTCTTTTAAAAGACATTCAAAATCCCTTCCTTTAAAAGCCACTGGCTCTGTTCTGATCTGATTTCTCATTCTCGACAAATTCACAAAAGTAAAGAGCACACTGAAAGAGTCCACATTACCTGTCAAATTCTTTTTGACTTCAAATGCAAGTTTTTAATAAATTTATTATTGTTCAGTACTAAGAATACCTATGATACTTAATGTGTAAGTAAGAATATCTACATATTAAAAATCCCCAGCATTTCTAAATTAACTTCTCACCGAAGCATCAGAAATGTTCTTTTATGTGTCCTTTTAGCAGGGAAAAACATTGCTTGAGAACAAATGCTGGCCCTGTAGCATCAGTGACAGCTTCTCAGTGCAATCTTAGATCACTTCAATACATGCTGCTTACAATTTCACTGGTAAGGTAATGCAATCTTTCAAATTCACTTTCTAATTGCTCAATCTGAATTTGGTTAAAAAAAAAAAATTAAGCAAAAAAAGAAAGAAAAATTTTATCAGCAGTTTCCAGGTTTCCAGTGCAGGTTTTCTGTTTTACAGACTGATTTTTGAAAGCAAAATGCCACCTTTATCCTGCCAGGAAAAGAAAGTGCTTCCAATAAATTAAAGTGCATATGAATGCTGTGTGGAAAGCAAAAGAAGGAATATTAGTTATGAGCATCAAGGTTGTTGCCTCTCTGAATGCAGATAAATAATAACAGGAACCATTAAAATTAGAAAAGGCCATCTGGCTTCTCTTCCTCACAGCTTACTCTGGCTGGGGAGGCCATGTTAGATGGATATACAACACACACTTGACAACATTTTTTCATAGAATTTGCTACAAGTGTCCATTTTTGTCTTCTCTCCCTTTCCCCCAAACTTGCTAAATGTGTCTGCCACAGCATCTAAGGGTGAGTGTGATGGCAAAGTTGTTCTGAGAACAACTTCATAACGATTACTGCAAGAAAGAGTACTATATCATAATATTTTCTCCATCTAGTAACACTTATCTTAGCCTCTGCTAGGTCAGCCTCGAGGGATTAAAACTTGAAGCTGAATTCCAGGGTTTCATTTGCTGTACAGTCTGCTGCAGTTGGTGCTCTATGGCAATTAAGCGTATTTCTTACAGACTCTCTGAAAGAAAAAGATATGTGTGGCAGCATTTTCACTTACTATGCTTGCCTGTATATAAATCTAACTTTTTTCAACAAGTATTTTAATTTTCTGAAGTGAATGGAAATATATCAGCACCAGCTTTTGGGTAGGAGGAGGAGAATTACAATGGCAAATAGTAACAATGAAGAAAGCAAGGTGCTGCTGTGATTATCCCAGGTAAATGCATTGCTTCCTTTCACAGCTCCAAGATTCACAAAACTGGGGAAGACTGGAGCACCTTTCCAACCTAAATACCTCTGTCTATTCAGCACACCCTGGACACTGAGCAGGAACAAAGCTCTGTTAGTCTGTAGCTGCAGGAAAATATGAATAATTCAGTATTCTGGTGGTATTTTTTGGTCCATTTTACATGATACTGTGTAGCCAACCACAAACCTCCTCCAAAAGGCAGCTTCCAGACATGTTCCTTTTCTGTGTTTAAATCCATGCTCACACTGCCTGATGCATGAGGAGGTGAGCACAGACCACAGCCAGCACAGAGCTCTGCAGGTATCATTCTTCTCAAGAAGCCACCTCACCTCCTAATCACCCTATTCCTGTCCATGTGATGCTAAATCAAATTATTTTATCCAAGAATGACCCCTTAAATGGAGCTGTGAAAACAAAAGGGAGCAGAATCTGTGAGGCACAGGCTTAGAGAGTGGTCTGAGTGGGGGACGGTGTGTCGGGGTGAAAAGACCATCCTTGGGGAAAGGACTTCTGTAGGAATTACTGCAACCACCTCACAGGCTTGGGTCCAACAGACATTGCCAACCCACGACAGTGGCAAACTGCCAGACTGCTTGCTAACAAGGCTTTGTGGGTTTTCATCTTCTCTTCTGGTTATTGTTTGTAGTTATTTTGCATCTCTCCTGATTGTCTTTCTTGTCATATCTTCTGCAGCCTGCATCAAGCTCAAGCAAACCCATCTGACTGCAACTGGCCTGTCTAATCACTAACATCTTTCCATCAATACAGAGAGCTGCCCTTTCAACCCTTCTTGCCTTTATAATTTGCCTCATGTGCCTGCAGAGTAAGTGATTGCAGAGATCTCCATGACACAGGCAGGTGCTAAAACGTAACGACAACGAGCCCCATCCAAAGTCTGTGTGTGAAGCTGGTAACAGGAAATTTTACCTGGGTCTCCTCAATTCCCAGAAGTTAGCCACTTTCTTTCCAAGCACAGATTTCCTCTGTCTGGAAGTTGCTGGTGTAATGCTGAAAGAGGCTTCAAGCCCCTGAGGAAATACTTAGCTGGAAACCCACATCCTTTTTCAGAGAAATCTCTCCAAGTGTTACCAGAAATGAAGCCACACGAACCTCATTTCTGGGCAGACAACTGCTTCATTGATAGAAAATTTCAGGTATACTTTTGTGGGATGATTAACCTACATGTCTCAATCTCATGATAAAAAAACCCCAAACAACACTACAAAAAACGAAGTTCCATCTTTTGTAAATGAGTTTTAAATAATTGCGAAAATAATGCAGTATTTCTGAGGAAAACTCAGTGTCAAGTGTATCCAGCAATTTAGGTTGTCTGATGATGCACAATCACTGAAATTAATTACCATCATCTTACAAAATTGGTTCTAATTAGCTGATGCCTTCCCACTAGAATATCTCTGAAGCAGCTTCATATTGCAAATCCATGCCAATGTTTTTTACCCAAAAGCTCAGAGTTAGCAGCTGGCATGCAGGATATTTTATGGAGTGGGGAAGACATAATTCAGCCCAGCTTGCTGTTAAATCCATACAAATAGCAGAAAGTGGACACTGCTCTCTGGAAAGCAAGCAAGTAAAGATTGTTAAGATTTTAGGGGTGAAAGGTTAAAGGCTGGGGGGTGGCTTCTGATTCGTGGCACAACCTGTACTGGCATGAAAGTAAATAGCCCACCATGGCTGTGAGGAGGGTGATGGCAAATGGAATTCTTCCTCTGGAATACCCTCATATGGTTCACCGTGGAATCTCACTTTGAATTTGTAGGACTGACCCATTTTTACAGGCTTTTGGAGAAACAGATGGAGTGATGTGGTAGGGAATTTTTGCCAGTTGTGGTATGTTGGGAAATATTTCTTATCATGAGAAATGGACTTTTTTCTCCTCTGAGTAAAAACACTTTGCACTGGAACAATTGATTCCTTTAAATAATAAGAAAGACAGAGTGTCTTATAAGCCCTTCCAAATCCCACAACATTTGTTATAGTCACTGAATGCCTTTCATTAGGATTGCTAAAGATAAAGCCTCTCTGCTTCTTTGTATCTTCAGAAAAGCTTTAAAAATGTGGACTTATATCTGCAGGAAACAACTATTATTAATGAAGCAGCTAGATTTCTCTTTAAATAGGTTACTTCGCAGCCATTTGCTCTGCTAATTATTGAACAGAAATGCTGACATATATCTACGGTGCTTTGGGATCTTGAATATTATCTAAAGTACATTTAAAAAGCATTTTAGAAGAATAACCCATATCTGAAGTGTGAATTGAAGCTGTAAAATAATATACATGAAAAACAGCTGCAGAAATTATTAGCTCACACTTCCCCCCAGTAGTTCTGCTTCCAGATATATCCAATGCAATGTGAGAAGCATTGCTCCACAGTAACATCATAATTCTGCTGATGCCACTTTCTATTAAAGTATTGTAATAAGTAGTAACTGTTCTGATAAATGAATGCATGTGAAATAAACCTGGAATACAGATATCACACCAGAGCCATTCAGAGAAAGGTAATTCTCTCTCATGAATTATTTCAGGGCTTGGTTCTATTCTCTTCCATGAAATTCTGCACACACACACACTCACACACACAGAGAACAATCTTTCAGACCCAGACACATCTTCCTGGGGCACTGCTGAAAAATTACAGAGCAGGGAAGCTGCAGGTACTCAAATCAGTGGCAGTCTCTCTGCTGCAGAGGGACAGAGAGATGAGCCAGAATGGAAAGGGGAGTAATTTTTAAAAACTACCCAGCATCTAAGATATGGATGATATTAAAGGTTCCATAAAAGTTGCTTGATTTTGAGAAATCAGCATATTCTCACAGGAAATTGTGGTGCTGGTGTGTTTTTGACAACATAACAGGTATCTTTATTGTGTCTTGACAATGGACAATGAAAAATTATTTGGGAGAGTCGGTGAAGAGGACAATAAGAAATGATAGAGAAAAATACTATGGAATAACCAAAACCAAAAGGAAAGGAGAATCAGTGCCTACAGATATCTGTGGCAATGGCTCTGCTGTACTCTCAGGGTTGTTGTATCCTTTGCTCCAAATGCTCTTCTCTTGTGGCTCCCCCCTCTTCCCAACAAGTACTGCCTGCATGACTTGCCCCCCTCTCATGTAAATCTTTCTGAAGTGCTGGGTGCTTTTCCCTCCTGCCTATTCACTTTTTCCTCTTACCAGGTCCTTCTTCCTGCTGCCAAAGCATCCTTCAATCGCCATCACCAAGATTTTCATGCCAGTATTTCCACATCTCTCCTTTGGGATACCCTTTCAAACAAGTTCCCAAACCCACAGGCTTGGGACACACTTCCCACAACCCCAGATTTACCATTCTGCAGGATGGAAATGGCAAGGCAATGGGCTACTGAGAGCTGGTGTTTACTTTTTAAGACGAATCTGAAATACTTGACAGTATTCACACAAGGTCTTAGGTCAGTGGGCTTCTGGAGCATTTCCAGAAGTTCTCTTAAAAAAGAGACTATTTTAGGGTAAGTTTAGCTCACAGAGGAGGTCATCCTTTCCTTTTACTTTTCTAAGAAGAATTAAATACAATTTGCCAGCATATTACTCACATTTTCTTTAGCCCTTCTTTAATGTTTACTAAGGACCTTTGGGGGTTAATTAATGCCAGGACATTTCACCCATAAACTGTTTTCTAATTCAATTTGTTAAATGCAAGTAGCCATAAATATTATAAATCAATTACTGAGTATATTCTATGCTTCACCAACCAAAAAAATTTTAACAGAGTATTTTTGAAGGTGATTGAGAAAAATGAACCACTTCCATAAGGCCAGGCATTTATGCTTCAATTTATCTTTTCTTTCACAACAACACAATTTGAAATACATTTTGCTAAACACAGGAACTACTTTTGTAGAAGAAATCAATTATATTCTTAAGTTTAAATCTTCTTTTTTCCCAGCCATGCTCTAATGTATTACTGTACCTCAGAAATGTACCCCGGGGAAAAGGCTTCTATTCTTCACTAAAAATCCATGAATAACATTATGTAGAAATTAATTTGTGATAAATGATTTAAAATCTTAACCTAGAACGGTGTCTTATTCAAATGTCATCAGAAAATGGCACCTCACCCGCAGGAAGGAGTCAAGGGATCCATTCTCCATGTATTCAACTACAATCATTACTGGTCTGCCTGCAAAACAGCGAAGAAACACATTAGGATTATGAACATATTATGGGGTTTTGTAATTCTAGCTGTTCTGCAGAGCTTATTCACAGTAGCTAAATATGTAAAGTATTTCCAAAATTCTCCTTTATACACAAACACAGTTCCCTGTGTTATTCTTTAAGAATTTTTTACTATCCTTTTTTTTTTATTATTTTTACTGGATTAGCTAATGCATATCATTTACTTTGGTGTATTCTCCCTTAAAAATGATCAAAGAAGAGCCTGCTATATCCAAATAGCAAAACTTGCCGTGCAATATTTTGGACTGTATCTGAATTACGGCAAAACCCAAATATTCATATGCCATGTCCAAGTAATTACAAACTGATGGTCATAATTTTACTCCCAAAGAAAAAGATCTCAGTGACTTAGGAACAGAGGAGACAGAGAGAATGGGGTGTCACCAAAAAAGCTCTTCTAGATTTCCTGTGTGTATGAGGTGTGTACAATCCAGCAAAACTCTGAGTTTATATGTTTGTAAATACATAAAATATACACAGTGTTACTCAAAGAAGGTTTTGTTCAACCAGCACAGTCCCAGGGTGGCACCAGATCCAGATTGAAGCAGAACAAGACATTACATTTATTTCTTAAAAGGATATCCAAATCTGAAGGCACACTTGTAAACTGTGTATTTAACTTAAACACCAGCTCACTGCCGGTACCCTTTGAAAAACCACCCCTCTACAAGTGCTTGACAGGAGAGGGGCAATCAGGCTGCCAAACAGGTTGCATGGCAATTTTTAGAATTATTATATCCCAAAGAAGCCATTCTATACAAAAAACTAATTAAGAAGAATGTTATTAAGCTTAGGAAGGGGGTGAAAGGTCTTAAAATGGCAGAATTTTCTTTCCATGGGATGCCCATCTCTTTTGGGGTTTGTGGGAAACCACAGCTATGCCAAGTGGTGACACTGAGTCTACCATCTCACCTCCTCAATTCAACACCAGCCAGGCCAAAATTTTTTAGGCCCAAAAGAAGACTCTTTCATCACTTTTTTTTCTCTTCTAGTCAAATTATTTTTGTGATTTGTTTGGATGAGGGGACGAGAAACAGACACAGTCCTCAGGCTGATAAAGGGTAGAAGTGCACTTGGATTGTTCCAGCACATTTTAGATTGTTCCATTTCTGTTCAGTTTGGTTAATAGTGAAAATGTTTATTAAACTGTCCACAGTGTACAACAGGCCAGAGCCAGGTATTTCTCCTGAGCTGATACAGTTAACCTTCAATTTAAAAAAGTGAATGATCCATTTCTGTGTTTGTCCCAGCACACAGACCCAGAGTTTTGGGTTTCTGGTGATGCCCATCCATCCGGCTTAGTCTGGTCTTTCTGTAGTTCCTATCAATATTCCCTCATTTCCTCTAATAAAATTTGTGATTATTTCTGTATCAACGCTCAGGTTTACATTTTCAATGAATAAAACACTTCATAGTGTTGTCACAATACTACAACATTTTTTTGTGTGAAAATTCTTGCCTGCCTTAATGGACAGGCTTTGGGAGTGTGAAGAGTTACCAGCTTCTTTCTTTTTAACTGAATATTTAGTCCCAGCTGCTGATGTGCTTCTGCCAACAAATCAATTATATTCATCTGCACCCATTGGTTATACCCTGGCTTTGCATTATAAACTTAAAAGATACATCACTTTTAAGCTCCTAGAGATTGGAGTGTTGCAAAAATTTATGTTTCCTTTAGTTCAGTTTGCTAATGATGACTGGTTGTACAGCCCAGCCTCTTTAGTTCCAAGCACATGAATGCTCGAGATTCCCTTACCTTTATCATTTCCTTACCATCAGGGGGCTGACACCTCCACATGAAAGGAAAACCCTGTAATCTAGGGAAGTAAACAAAGTGCAGCCTGATGTGAGAGAATCTTACATTGTGCAGAACCCTCGCAAGTAGTAATTTCTGAATTGTTGCAGACAATAGCATTTTTCAATAAATAGGAGTGTAAAGTTGGCTTTCAGATGGCATATTTGGTCAGGTGGAAGTTCCCCAGAAATTTTTCTTTCTGGGTAAATCAACAACTAAAACGCCTGTATGGAAAATCTGCATTTGAAGGGAAGGTCAAATGGAGCTTAAAACAGCACCCCAGTTTCCTGTGGGTAATCCTTGGGCACTCTACAATTTCCAGAAGCTGTAAGGTTCTCTGGAGCTTCACAGGCTGTCATTACAGTTTTTATGCTCCTTAGATTCATATCCTTCAACACAAATTATTTTCACATTTTGTAAATGGAACTATTAATTCTTCTACATTCTCTCATAAAATATTCTCTCCAACAAATCTCCACCTGCACTTCCTTTTGCTCAGACCCTATGCTCCTAGGCTAAAGTAACTATGAAATGTGTTTGTATGCATTTATATGTGGATTTAAAGAAGAGATTTCAGTATTTTTTCACTGGACAATGAGGTTTTAAACTACTCAACTTGAATGACTTGAAATGACATGCCTTGACACAAAACCAGCTCTTCCAAGTGACAGCACAGGAATGGCACTAAATTCACCAAAAAAGTCCATAATTTCCCTTCAATCAGGTTGCTGTATATCAGAAAATCAGCATATCATCAATAAATTTAGCCACTTAGGCTGATAGCTTCCCACTGACTCAGTCTGTATCACTTGCCACGCTACCTAAATTTCAAATGAAATTGAGATTGTGTTAAGACACCACAATGTGTCATGATACCATGAAAATAAACCTGGCTCCATCACTTATCTCACAGAAAAATCTTTAATCTGGACACAAACCTAAATTCTGGAATAATCAGTTTTTTAGTGTGACAGCACTTGATAAAAGCCACCTGATTTTGGCTGCAAGTTTAATGTACCCCTGGAGCTATTTATGTATTCCAAGCCGGGCTGTGACAGTGGAATTTCTAGCCAGCATAGTGTTTGTCTTTGGAGTACCTGTGGATCAAAAATGTGTCAGATATTGTTAGGGTGGCTTGAAGAGTAAAAAACTCTGGTACACTGTAGAATCCAATGGGAACTGTTATCATCAAAGTGGTAGCAGTGGCTCCATTGCCAGCATGTTATCCTTTACCAAGCAGTGCAATTTGAGTCCAGAAAAAGTTGTATCTGCTGGACCCCTGCACAAACACAAAATATGGCTTTTGTTTTAAAGAGAACTACAAAACTGACTTTAAAAACAATACTGGGAGATTTCTAAACTAGAGTAGTGTTTGCATCTAAATAAATAAATAAATAAAAAAGGACTGTTACTTATCATGAAAATTCATGTTGTTCTCATGGTACTAAGAATTCATCCTCAAAACAAGAACGAATAAATGGGAGGGGGGGCAGAGAAATCTCTGACACAGAGAAGCAATCTTTGATTATTTTATCCAGGGGTAGGCTAAGGCAATGCTGGAAGGCACTGAATTATTTTCCAAGGATTGCTTATAGCACAAAAGATGGAGAAGTCAAACAGGTTCAGGGATAAAGAGCAGTGGGATACAGATGACAGCAAAGGCTCTCCTGGGAGTGACAACAGCCTCTGTCTTGGCTGCACCTCCTGGGATAGGAACACACCCAATCTCCAGTCCAAAGAATTGCCCAGTTTGGGGAAGTGTTTCCACATGGATACAGGGACAGGCACAGGAGAAGGATCTGAAGAGCTCAGTTAATCTTACACTCAAGAGCCACACAAGAGAAGAAATGGAAAAAGGACAGTGAAAAAGATGTCAGCTGAGGGTTTGGAACCAAGGAGCTAAAATCTGCAGGCACTGCTGGAGGAAAGCACACAGCTTCTTGTTTGAATTGGGGGAGGATGAAATAAAAATGTTTGAAGATGGATTCAAGGATCAAATCAGTCAAACAAATCAGACTTGCAGCAATTTTAGATGCTTAGCACTGATGGAGTGGGCGGTACGGTGACAAAACAGACTTTTAGAGAAATTATATAGCATCCTGAGGCAATAGGTTTGAGCCCCAAGTATGGACTTCACACACGATGTGTGTCACATTTATAATTTGCAGCACATTATAACACATGTATCGTTTTACTACATAGTTAACAACATGAGACAATAACTGTATTTATACATAACACACACCAATACCAAACCCACATTCGCAGTTTTCATATTTTTTTTGTGAAAATATAAATATTCCCACCCCAGACACAGGTGGGATATTGTCTAAAGCAGCTTCCCCTCCTTGCACATGGAGTTACTGTGGAGTAACTGGCTCGGGGAGATCCATTTCAGAGTTCCAGCATGTCAGAAAGCCCCACTGAACACACAAGAGCAGTACTGGGGCTTGGCTCAATGCAGGACAAGGACAGCAATTTAATTTATCAGAACTGAGATGAATCTATAGAAGGTGCAGGGGTTCTTCACTGCTTTGAGGCAAGTCCCACCTTGTGACAAGAGGCTGACTGGTTTTGACAACTTTCACTAAGAAAGTTCTTCGCTGGAGTTCTCCCAGCCAGCTGTACTGCATTGCCACTCAAACAAAACCAGTGAAAATGACAAACAATCTGTATTGATGTCATGCCACCTCAGAATATGCTGCAATTTTGTATTTTCCATTGATCAATCTGCTTGACATTTTTTCAATAAGCAGGAAAGCCAAAAAAAATAAAAAGAAAATAAAAATAAAGCCTTACATTGCCAAATAATGTAAAATGCCGATTAAACCTAAAATTCACATTGTATTTATTTTTAGTTCTCTACTTCTTTCCCACAACATAAGATTTTGATAGCATGCAATTTAATTGAGTGCCAGAGTGATGAATAAGGAGGAGAATCTGAAGTGTCATATCAATGACAAAATATTCAGCTTGTTGTCTCCTGTTGTCATTTTAAATAATGCAGCAAACCCTCCTTTAATGAACATTTTTTGTAAGATTAATCCTCCAAAAAGAATACTTAGCACATGTTCCTCTTCTACAGACTTACAATGAAATCTCTAATACCAATTATGGGGATAGATTTGTTAACATAAACACGTGATACTCATTCTTTCACTTAAAACAGCACAGGTTGGCACCTGTTCCCTGGTTCCCATTAGCAAATACTGCTCCATCACTTCTGCAGATCAGAATCCACGTGGCTCAGGAAATCACCTCCTTATCAGGCATCTTTTCATTCCAAAGCCATGTTCTGCTGTTGGTTGCCCACTGATTTAGCTCCTGCTAAAGCCAGAGAGATAAGACAGCCCCAAACACACAGGCACAGCCTCAGTCAGGGCTGTGCCTTCCACACTCCCACAGCACTCAGAGCACCCCCAGGGAAACCCACAGGAATGCCCAGGCCTTGGGAGGCACTCCTGGAGCCCATACCTGCTCCATTCCTTACACATCCCTTCAAATCAGAGAGCCAGTGGCTGTGGCACTGCAGCATCCTCTCCCCTGTCATGATTAAAAATGCATTTGTATGCACCAGAAAGGAATTCATTTCAGTGAATAAAAAAAAAATAAAAAATATCCCATAATACAAAATGGGCGGAGGAAAAAAGAAAGAAAGAAAACTAAAGATTATGAAAAAAAGCAGTTAAAAGGAATTCTGCCACTTTGCATTTTTGTCTTTGCATTGTTAGACCACATCAATTGACA